>QZCP01000089.1:25158-52658 GCA_003956705.1 Brevipalpus yothersi
CTCTCTCTCTCTCTCTCTCTCTCTCTCTCTCTCTCTCTCTCTCTCTCTCTCTCTCTCTCTCTCTCTCTCTCTCTTTCTCTTTCCTCCTCACTTCTTTTTACAAATTTTTCTTTCGACCATTATTCAATCTATTATATAGTATGTATCAAAGAGTTTAGGATGGTGAATGGAAAATCACACACATATTCATATATTCATATTCATGGGAAGAGATGGAGAGAGGGAGAGAGAATATGAATAATGTGGAAAGTTAACTGCTTAACGGGAAAAGTAACTTCCCGAAAAGTGTTGCTCGGCTCCTGATGAAGTGACTTACAGAGGAAAAAAGGATAAGATGAGAGAATTTTAGCAGCTAAGGAAAAGAACAGTTCCACATTGAACAGTAAGAGCTACAGAATCAACAGAGGCGAAGCAAGGAAGAGAAAGAGAGAGAGGAAGAATATTCTGAGGAAAAATTTTAAATCTCTTTGGCAAATGTGTGCACACAAAAATTGTGTGGCTACCAAAAAGGGAACACAAAAAAAATCGATTGGCCACTAACATGACCATCGGATGGAAGCTTTTCATCACATTTTCGGCTTAACCATTGATATGGTTGATATTTGAGCTGCCCTCGATTGTTAAGGAATATGGAATACAAGAACAAGAAAATACTGCAAAATCTTGCCCAAAGGCGCAGATTTTTTCTTCCTCCGTTCTCCTCCTCTTTGACCACTGGTCAGTTGACTTTGCTGTTGGTCAATCTAAAGAGTAAAAGCTTGTTTGAACAAGCCATAGGACACTCAAAGAACAGCTCAACTACCGATGCCCATGTAAACATGAACAATTTTCGATTCACGGCTAAAGTATTGAGGCCAATGGTCAAGTCTATACACAGAAGCTTCTTCCCAGAAGAGAATGTGAATTGAAAAGCGGAAAAGCAAACAGAGAGGAAGAAGACGAAGATGATGAAAAAATAGCAGAGAGAGAGAGAGAGAGAGAAAGAGAGAGAGAGAGAGAGAGAGAGAGAGAGAGAGAGGACAGTTCGATGAGAAAAGATGGAAAAATAAGTTCAAAGAGGCTTAGTATATGTATTTGAAATCTAATACTCCATGTGATTAGATGTGGATCCTGAGAGAGGAGAGAGACACAGACAAAAAAAAGCGTCCATCCTATTCATAAAGTTCATCAATAGAATGGAAAACAATCAATGCCAATGATCATCTCTGCTGAGAGAGAAAGAAAGATGATTGTGATCCACAGTGTATACGAATAATATACCATTGGATTTCTATTGTCCACAACTCATTTCATCATTCAACGGGACTTTGTCATCCCAACAAAGCGGAATCAAACAGAATCAAACAGAGAGGACCGAGAGACTGACAGATCTGGATGGCCAGAAAAAGAAGAACTAAAAAAAGTGATCCCACTATTGAAAGTAAATAATAGACTGGATGACAAGGTTTTGATTGCCAACTCAACTGATTAGCTTCTATCGAAAATGCTTTCCACATCAATATTTGACATTTTTCGGGGATCATGATTCCACATCTTTTCTCAATATTCTCCTTCTCTCTCTCTCTCTCTCTCTCTCTCTCTCTCTCTCTCTCTCTCTCTCTCTTTGTTGGAGATGTTCATGATGAAATTGCTGTTGGCCGATCAATCTCATGGCCTTGCATGGCCTCAGATGACGTGTGTGTGTGTGTGTGTTGATCTGTGTGCCAGAGAGGAAGAGACTAGGTCGTGATGTAGGACAGAGAGCCACAAGAGATGCGGTTTTTTTTCGGCAACTATGGGCCAACTTGACTGACACACACAATGGAAACCCTGGAATCCACAGGCATGGCAGCCTGTCAATCGGAAGTTCTTGAAATGTTTACCAATGAATGGGCATCTTTCATCACATGGCTTCTTTTGATTCCTCTTCTTACCCTGATGTCACATCAAGAGGAAGAGAGAGGAAGAGAGAGAGAGAGGCGCACATTATTCAACCGACCAGGGCCAAGTGGCAAAATAGGAAAATTTTCGGAAGTGGCCTAAGTGATAGCTAGAGTTACATGCAAATCAGTCGATAGAATACAATAAACGTTCAACGCATTGACATTTCAATGTAGCGATTCGAGTATAAAAGAAAGCGTAATCGATTTATGATAATATGTGAGACCCTGTGATGCCGAAGATGAGTCACTCATCATGAGAAAAAGCGATAGAAATGAGAGAAGAGAAAAGAAAAGATGAGGATGGAGGAGAAAATTTGTGGACATGGATCAGCGCTCAGAATGGGATGGAGAAAAATTTTTCCCAGAATTTTGACAATTTGAGCTCATACAAAAAAATGAACATGGAACAGCATCTTAAGACTGACAAGTTTTCGATTGTAAAGAAAATTATTCAAAAATGCCATAGTTTTTCTGTTTTTCTTGGCCATAATAAATGAGCCATAACATGGTGTATACAAGATGTTCACGATGCAAAAGAATATAAGTTGCACTCATCTTCGTGAGTGTTGAAGAAGAAGATGATCATCATTACCATTCATTTTATGGTGAAACTTAATAAACTTTCCAAATATAATTAGTGCCAATGCTCCTCAAAGAATATTGCCGACACTGCCGCTGATGATGATTTTTGACAACCGCAGCGATGAAATTGGGTCAGTATTTTGGACCAAAACTTTGAGCATTTCTACCAGCCAAATGGATGGAGATGTTTCCACAGTGGAAATAAGTTGCATTGAGTGTTCTTCAAAATAGCAAGAAGTGATGAATGAATTTTCAATGTAATAATTGAGCCTTGGTATGTCAGATGAGAAGGAGCTCTAGGAGCAGTATTTTGCAAAAAAAGTTTCCAATAGGATTTGTTGATACAAGGACTAAATGGTCCAATTACT
Source organism: Brevipalpus yothersi (assembly GCA_003956705.1). NCBI lineage: Eukaryota > Metazoa > Arthropoda > Arachnida > Trombidiformes > Tenuipalpidae > Brevipalpus > Brevipalpus yothersi. The sequence goes on from QZCP01000089.1 coordinate 28,031, forward strand.
TTGAGAAAGAGAGGCGTCAAGATGATATTCATTTGATATTCATCTTGTAGTTTGAGGAAAAACTTTTCTTCAAGTATATTATCACATATAGTGGTTTTATTTTTCCAATATACACATATCCTGTATCAAGATTACTGATCAGAAATGAATTCATGCGTGAGTATTTCGTTTCTTTCGAATTTATCTTCATTTTTATCTTCATCTTCTTCACTGCATCCATTGATTAATGGTTCCTTCCTCATCTTCCACATTTTTTTGCTTCATTTTCTTATTCTTACACTACTTCATGGATCCCAATATTTCTCTCTCTCTCTCTCTCTCTCTCTCTCTCTCTCTCTCTCTCTCTCTCTCTCTCTAATTTGACTATCTTCATGGAACACAAAATCAAAGTATGTGATCCAAATGCTATGCAATCTCACATGAATAAGCACAAGTGTGTACATGTGTATTATGATTCTCTATTGTTGAAGAATACCAGAATCCATTGAATAGTTCATCGGCATACACATTTATTATCATGATTCTCGTGGCCATTTTTACAATGGCCTCACGCAAATGTATGTGTACACATGTATACTGAATGCTACGCAGCCAGCACTTTTATTCATTTTTATTTCATACTATTATCATTATGTATACAGAATTAGTTGATCCCTCCAGGCTGATGATCTGCCTCACGTGTGTGTCGAGGACTCTCAATATCTTACCGGCTGCTAGACTCATTGTTACCTCAATTTTTGCATGATGATGAAACAAAATTTCAATAAGCTCAGATAGCACTCAATCAACATTCACTTTCGTGTGTGGATTTCATACTGTTACCTCATTCTGTTACCTTATATCCGGGAGCACATTCACTTTTTTTCATTGAGAGAAAATATGCAGCCTTACCCTCTTGATGTGTCCACACATTTGCAAGTGCGTTGTATGTTCCTTAACAATAAATATTATTACAAGATCACTTATGATTGATTCAGATACTACTCAATTTACAACTCTGTGAATGAATAACTTCAAAGATCCGGGATTAGATCATTCAGTGATTCTTAGATTTTTTCCATACTCGAGAGTGAAAATATTGTCTATTGGAAGTCTGGATGTCTATATCTAAAATATTCAGAGTAGTCTCTCTCTCTCTCTCTCTCTCTCTCTCTCTCTCTCTCTCTCTCTCTCTCTCTCTCTCTCTCTGTAATTACAAATGAGAAATGAGTTTTGAAACTTTTTTCAATAGTAATTTCGAACATTTTCCCATTATTATTCAATCACTTAAACATTTAGCTCATTGATCATCAAATCAGCAAAGTTCATAACAATATTCCTAACATTGTATTATCTCAATTCATTTTGAGAAAGTTTCAAGAAAGAGAAAGAAGAGAAATAGTGTTGTGAAAAAGAAAACTTTATTCGGATGATGTTTGTATTTGAGTAGACAGAGTTACAAAATCTACTTTACTCACTGATATGTTGACTGTCATCAGGATGATGGAAGAAGGAGAGGAAGAGAAAGAAGAGGAAAAGGGAAAGCGGAAAGCGGATCGAAGAAGTGAAGGAATTTTCATGATAAAAGTCCGTTACAAGATGACTAAAAGCTCTCTCTCTATCTCTCTCTCTCTCTCACCATCTTTCTATCTCTTTTGACCAAAGTTCTGAACAAGCATCCAATATACTGGCAAACATTCACTTCCATTGTGAGAATGTCCATATAGTCAATCCTGAGTTTGATTTTCATCTAATCCATCCATTCTCGTCCAAATCCTGGCAATATCATCTCTTGTGCAGTTTGCTCTTCTTCTCTTCTTCTCTCTTACTCTTGTTTCCCTTTTTCGGGGACTCAGTTAATTTCCGTGACACCAAATACCATGGACTCCATGAGAATGATGGAAAAAAGAAGACACACACACATATATATACACTGAAACTTTTCCAGTGCAAACATAGTGAACAAGATGACCAGATAGGAAAGTGAACATCCATGAACTTCGAGGACAAGAATTGATATGAAATGCTGGATGTTGGGCAATAAATTGCAGTTTTTCAAGCATCCACATTTGATGATGATAGAAAAATTTCGCTCTTGCTCTTTCTTTCTTCTCTTTCTTTACAGTATACAGTTATAAAATGAACTCACATCATCATATCAAATCATCAAAATTGCTCCCATACTTCACTCCCACTTTAAAATGATGCGGATATTTCGTCCTTCTTCCTCTCTCTCTCTCTCTCTCTCTCTCTCTCTCTCTCTCTCTCTCTCTCTCTCTCTTTGGCTACCATCATCATCCGGAATGGATGCGTGATCATAGGTGATGATGGAAAAAGTTTTCTCTCGTATCAGTGTGTAAATTAATGGCAGGATGCAAGAATGAGAACTGAGCAACAGCCAAAAACCAGTGTTCATCTTTATCTGTTCATTTGCGAATGTATATATGTGTGTGTCTCTATCTCAACACACCAGTATTTCAGCGTGTGATTAATTTGCCCATAAGACATAAAAGTGAATTGTGATGTGAGCAAAGATTATCAGGTGAACGATGGAATTGAGAGGCAATATTTCATTTGACATAGATAAATGAATGAATGAATGAACGGATGGATGAATGTGAAGGTTAGGCTAAAAGGGAATGGCTTGACCTGATACTGACCCATAATGGATTATCAGAATTGTTGCTTGATGATGACACCACTTGGTCCCATGGTCATTGAGACAGAAAGATGTAGAGAGAGAGAGAGAGAGAGAGAGAGAGAGAGAGAGAGAGAGAGAGAGAAAATGATAAAAATAGTTCAGCTTTTTGGGATTGATCTTGATTGCAATGATCTTTCTCTCTCTCTCTCTCTCTTCCTCTCTAGATATTTACTGGTCATAGTGTACAATATTGGACAGAGCATATTCGCATGGTATCATCATCTATTCTCATTCGAAAAGCTATTTTGCTTCATGTCATCCTAGATGATCATCATGGAGAACTAGAATTCCTTTGGCAATTCTATCCATCCATTGATAACGAAAGAATACACTCATGGATTGAACTTTCTATGGCGTATTTATAGTTGAAAGGTTCACACTTTCGATGGCAGAACGTAGATGAAAAGTCATACGAAATAAAACTTATCATCGTTATTATTAGCTGAATGAAATGATTATGTAGGGAAAAATAAGTAGATTGAGCCTTTTTTTCAATCAATGTCATGATGGCTTCCTTCCTTTTCACTATTGGTAAATCAGAATTTTGAATATTCATCATTCTAATACAATACAATACAGTATGCAAAAATCTTCTTATGCAACTTCTTAATCAGCTCACAGAAAAGAGGAACAGCTCAATGATACAATCCGAGAAGAAGAATATGATTTGAATCGCAAGGAAACGCATCACTTGAATAGGGCAAAATTTGTCTCTCTTCATGGCACACAAAATTGTCACTATTGTTCGATTGTCACTTTATCATGGAAACACTTTCACCATTGTATGAATTGAGCACCTGATTAAGCTAATACACACTCGAATCGAAGAAGAATTACTGGAATATTATGTGTGCAATAATAATAAGATGCATTATATTTTCTTCTTCCACAGTGTGTGATGCATAAAATGAGGAAGAATTGCTCAAAAAGGAATCCCAAAAAAAGAGTATATTGACCAATGAGTGAGTATTGTCTGCTTCCATCTAGAAAATTGGACATTTCCGCTGATTTTTTTCCTTCTTTCTCTCTTACTCATAGTACAATATTCTTCCATCATCTGGGCATCATAATACTAATCCTCATGGAAAATATAAAGAGAGTTTTGCTCACATTTTAGTCATCATTATAATTTATTTCCTGAGAAGAGGAAAAGGAAATTCAGCTTCGCTTTGGAGGAGAAAAAAGAGAAAAGATCAGCAATAATGAATAAAAAGCAGCCAATTTCTGTATGATAATTTTCCAACAATCCAACCGAAGAATTCACAAGTTATGCATTCAAATTTGAAGCCTGTATTCTCATGGATTGTGTGTATATGGCGTGTTATACCCTGGATAACGTGTCCAGTATATGGACAATGGACAAGCGGAAATCGTATTTGGCCCACAATACAATCGATAGGAAGTGCTGTGTGTGATCAAACTTAGTGTTGTAATGAGACTTTTATCCGATTATAGATGATTAAAATGAATGCGTAGCTAGTTTTGTAAGTACTGACTGTCCAGTAGAGAAGCTCTCCGAGTCCTATTCGCGTGTTCATAATGATTGGCTTCCATTACAAATTGCACAGTAGCCGATGGATTTTAGGCCCATCTTCTTACAAACGGACAGTATACGGACACACAGTCAACCGCAAGTACAAAGAATTTATTATCAACATCACCACCATTATCATCATGCTTATTGGGTGAAGGGTTCCGATTGAGGGTGATTATTCGAATTGGATTCACAGTGAGCAACGGATGAAGCTGGACCTCTCACACATAGGACCACTAGTAATGCTCAAGAAAATGATACACATAATACGGACTTTCAGTCCACATCTTCCGTTCTTTTTCATCTTCTTCTTAACTTCCTTCCGTTTTTCTCTCCTCATATTCTTTCTCTCTCCGCCTGTCTTTTCCTCTCTCGGCCCACTTATCATGATGCCTCGATGTGCTCGTAAAAAAATTGGACCCGAAACGGGACCAAAGACTGGAAAATAGATAGATTTTGGAGACTATGGAAATAAAATGATCATCTCTCTCTCTCTCAGTCTTATTCTGGACGAGCGTATCAAATAAAATGCATTTTTCGACTCAATGATTCGTGAAACTAATGGATTACACGATTACGGTTCAAGTGGCTTAAAGAGGACTTTCCTCTCTCTTTCTCTCTCTTTCTTCCTCTTTTTACGACCTCCACACCGTCATCTTCCCGCATCAGTATCATCATCATCTAGTTACCATCATTGATAGCAAGTCAGCTTCTCTATTTTGAATCATTTCAAAGATAGTTGACATCCTCATAAGTGTATGATCATATATTCAGCATCTTTTGCTCTTCTTATATCCCAACTTTTTTTTTGTCTTTTTCTCTACCGTAACGGTACTTCAACCTCCTCCACCTCCTCCTTCTATCCAATTTTATCCATCATCCATGTCACATAATACTATTTAGCCAAAAACTTTCCTCCCATTGGAATGCATACACATACACAGTTCAAACACTTGACCAAAAAGTTACTGATACACTTCAAAAACTGAATCTGATTTGCGATGTACAAAATTAAGTTACTCGTTATGGAAATGAAAGTTATTAGATGAAGAGGATAGAAAATTTTATCATTATTATTGCTATATAGCAAATACTATTATTTGCCCCCAATTGTTTCGGTTACAAAGTGGAAAACCAGATGAATTGATGGGCAAATGTATACACCAGTGAAAGTGAATAATTCTATTGGAATTATCAAGTGTATTGATGATGACTTATCATATGAATATTGGAACAATCCCTTAATACCTCATATAAACTGCAGATCAAATCTATGAGATATGTATGTACCTGGTAGTCTGTATTGTTTGGGCTTATTCGGGCGTTAATATTCATCTCTGTTGGGAGGAACTTGGAAAGAGAGAGATTCATATATGAATAATCGGCAAACAATTTTTGCAGATAAAAGATAAAAGAAAATACGATTGTTCAGTGAGTCTTTTGGGAGAAGCTTATATTTTGGAAGATTTTGGAGAATACAAGATCTCCAGATTTTGATCCACACACAATCAATTGCTCACCAATTCTATAATGCAGAAGAAAATTTTTCCTCTTGAAATCTTCCTATTACTTCTAAACTCCCTTCTCCTTTGTCATTCTCTTCTGGAAGATATTGTTTTTGCTGCTCAAAATCATTGAAGAATAAAATCACACTCAACCGATTTTATTATCACCTATATCACACAGATATAAGTATGTGATGAAGAATTCAGCAGCATCCAGAATAATAATACCACAATCATGGTCAATGTGGAATAGAGAGAGAGAAGAATGACTTTTCTCAAGAGAACTGTCAACCAGTCAGTCTGTATTACATCACCAATTCATTATCAGACCAATTGGCCTATGAGGTATAATTCTGGTTAAATCTAGACAATCTACAGGGATTGTCAAGATTTCCTTTTTCATTTTGCCCAATTCCTTTCTATTCTGGTCCACATGGTGAGCCATTGTTTTTGTTCAATTGACACATTGGCCTTTATTACTGAAAAAGAACCGCCAATCGTGATCAAACCATACACACACTACAGATTGGGAATGAATATCGCATACAGTTAAGACTGGTGAAAATAGAAAACATACACACGCCTTGCTTGACGCCTACTGACCATTAAGACCTTCATCGATAAGTCATGGGAAGTCAAATTTGATCAGAATAGTAATCTTTCTATATATATTCACCAGCAGAATAAGGTTTCTCGTTGAATAACTGAAAGAGAGAGAATGAGAGGAAAGAATCATTCATAAGCAGTCGATCAAGAGAAGCGTCTCGAGTAACCGGATAAGATTCGCTTTTCAAATAGCACATATCATTTTGCCCAAAAAATATGTGTGTGTGATCCTGGATGAATATTAGGAAACACCCTGAGAGAGAAAGAAAGAAAGAGAGAGAGAGAGAGAGAGAGAGAGAGAGAGAGAGAGAGAGAGAGAGAGAGAGAGAGAGAGAGAAAGCGAGAGCAAGGAGGTCATTTTTCGAATCATCTTGGGCCACAACTTTGATGGAATATTTGTTGGGGATGAGAAGGAGAGAGTTCAGAGTGGATAGAAGAAGAATACATATATTCTCCATTTCATATGGCTCCTCCTCACCCAAATACTCGATAATCGAAAGTTTTCATTCGATTATCACAAGTGGAAAGAGTGCTGCCATCGCTTGGTATTATGATTTATCATGATTCAGAACTTGTTCTCACTAGAGTCAGATCAGTCGAATTTGATGTTAGAATATAATTTAGGGAGGGAGAAGTTATTTGAATCGAACGTTGACTTCGATTCTCAGGTCCCAGCTTCAAATTTATGGAAAACATCGATGAATAATCTACTAGTATGGAATCGGACTCCTATTATCGGCACAAGTGGTGGATCAATCTAGACTTGATTTTTCACTCGATTTTATGATTTTATCAATCGGAGCAGTAGTTTGGAAATTAGTCCAATGGAGAAATTTGAGAGTGACCCAATTTTGATGGGATTTTATGTATGAAAAAGAGAGGATTAGAATTTCAATGACACCACTTTTGGTCCCCAGAAATGACCAGATCAGATTTTAAGAACGATCGAAAGGACAATAGCTAAAACTGTCCTCTCTTGGATTAATCATCAATTTACCCACGAGGTTTATTTGCTTCCCGACTCTCCAATTGCTATTCTCACCCTCCAAGGGAAGTCATGTAGACCCTAAACCCTTTTGCTCTCAATGTATTGACTATGTATCTGAATCCTTTATCAAAGACGAAGGTATCATCTTGGACGAAGTAGTCTGCGAACTCGGCTCCCTGTTAAATCTTATCCATGATGGTAGCATCGTTGCTGGTTGCATCATTCAACGGGAGAATGTCGGGAATGTACCCATCAGGGAGTACACAAATCATCGGCTCCATGAGATTAGTCTCTTCATGAGTTGAGTAAATTCTTTGCTGGACACGTATGTTAGAACTTCTCCACATATGAACTCAGGCTCATCCCAAACTGCTATCTTCGAATAGCTTTGGAGCTGGGTCTCAATGAGCAAGAAAGTTCTAAATTTCTAAATTAAGTTCTCATTGTTGAAATGTCTCAAGCCGAGAGGCTTGAACACACACATAAGTAACCTTATACGATCGGTATTCAGAAGGCAAATAAGAATAAGATAAATGTTGGAAAATACAGGGTGTTCGAAAATTAACACTCAAACTTTGGGAGCTCAATAAGAAGAAACTTGAAGAGAGATGGAGATACCGGGTAATGTACCTGAAAGTCCATCCTTATGAAAATTTTTCACGGCGCATGCGCAATCCGAAAGCTATTTTCCTACTTCTCAGGCCACTTGAGGCCATTTTGATCGATTTGTCATACCGTAAACAATTCTCAACCAATTTTGATGATCTTTTTTTTAAATTGTTTCTCAGCATTTCTTTCTTTAATTGTGAACTTTTTTTGCCCCATATTTGTTCTCTATCAATTGTAATCAGCCCTAATTGATAATGATGCTACCTAAAGTTGATGTGCAACATCGAATCTGGGTCGTTTTTTCTTACCACCAGACTAAAAACAGCTTGGAGGTGGTTAGAAGATTTAAACAGCAGTTTCCTGATGTGACTCCACCAGCACACACAACTTTCAAAGCAATTTACGAAAAATTCATGTCAACGGGATCAGTATTGGACCAGCTGAAAGATGCAGTGGAAAGACCAGCCACAGCCACCTCAGATGAGAATGTTCAGGCTGTGGAACCGTTTTTCAAGACTGATAAACAACCATCGATTCAAAAATGTGCCGCAAAGTTGCAAATTTCTCCCAATTCTGTACAAAATGAGCGTGAATCAGCTACTGAAATCATCAGACATCACTGCTAGAACAACATTCGAGGCTGAAATGAGAGAATTGATCAATAGAGGATAAATTGATATCAATAAAATATGGTTCAGTGATGAAGCTCATTTCTATCTTCATTGGTTCGTCAGTCGACAAAATTATCGAATTTGGGGCACGAAAAACCCTCATTTCGTTGTGGAAAGGCCTTTACACCCTGAATATTTAACTGTTTGGATGGCAACTAGGGGACATGGGCTAATAGGATCATTTTTCTTTTATGACACGGTAAATGGGGCGCGATACCAAACGATGCTTGAAACCGAATTTTTCCCTGCAGCCCAAGGAAGAGACCAAATCCGTGATTTTTGGTTCCAACAGGATGGAGCAGCACCACACCGAACAAGCGAGGTCAAACAAGCAATCAGATCCACATTCGATGACCGAATTATTGGACATGGTTTTGGGTCCCATGTGGATAGAGCGATAACCTGGCCACCTCATTCACCAGACTTGAATCCGTGTGATTTTGCTTTGTGGGGCATGATGAAAGACTCAGTTTATAAGGATCAGCCGAGAAACTTGCATCAGCTTAAAACTTCCATCGAAAAATTCATTCAAAGTTTCCCTCCTGAGCTCCCATTGAAAATCATGAATAACTTTCTCAAGCGCCTTGATCTAATCCCTCCAGTGAAAGGTGCACACTTTGAAAATGTTATTATTTGAATTTCATGCTCATCTTCTCAATATATACCAATTTTGAAAGCTGTACGATCAGTCTTTTTCCGTTAAGCTACAAAGTTTGAGTGTTAATTTTCGAAAACCCTGTATATACCAACTCTAGTTATGTGTGTGTATGTGTGCTGGACAAAAATGATGACATGGATACAGAGTGAAATGTATCTGTTTCGGGTGATGGTAGGGAGGGTGGAAAAGAGCAAATGCACGGGTCAACCTTGCAACAAAATTGGCTTGCAAAATTGCTATGGCTCCTCCATCATTTGTCATAATAAATCGGTTGATGAAATATATCAAACAAGGGCTAAAAGTGAGTACAACCCTCCGTAACAGTCACACTTCAAGATATCAGATTCTGATCGTTTTTTGATTTCTTTCGTATAGTTATCATGAGCCCAATGCCAACTATTTGCATCGATTCCTGCTCCAGGGGCAAATTTCGAACTCATCCATTATCTATCAGAGAGGTAGATGATGGGGATGATGGTTCCGATGTTGTTGGTGCTTGTGGATGTTTGGATGCAGTTTAGATTGTGGTGTTAGCCAGTTTTTGGGTTGGAGTTACTTCAATAGAAGGCGAGATTATTTGGGATTCATGACACTCTTTTCAGCACATTGGATTCTCCTGGGGCTCCTCTGGCTCATTCATATTTTATCTTACTTCTTGTGTGTGATAAGACAATGTTATCACCTGAGGAATAGACCAGTTGGTTCTCGGGATAAAGCAGGGAATGTCAATTGTCACTAGCTTCCAGTGATATTTCAAAAATGAGTTACACTTTTCCTAATCACACATTTGATAAGAGACCATATGATATCAATCTTGGTTTGATATGATGAATTTTTTCTGAAATGGGCAAGGGGGTCATATCTCTGAATGTAGTCATAGAGAGTTATCAGTCCCATTTGGTTTTATCAGGCCTGATAGCATCTGATAAGAGAGTTTCATCGAAATCCAAGAGAGGACACTTTTTCTATAGAGAATGAGTAATGTCTTCTGCATCGTCTACCCAATTCAATAGACATAGAATCACCTGTAGGTGGATATAATAAATGGCTAAGTCACTTCTCTATTGAGGAAATTTAGATTTATAATCAAGCTATCAATAGATTTAATTTTGGATTTATATTGAAGCTATAATATTGAAAATTATTCGTATTGAGGATTTGTGAGATCGAGCCAATTTTTGATTAACCATTGATCATTCAAACTACTGTTGAATTAATCATTTCAAATATTAGTGGTGAAAATATTTCAAATATTCTTCTGGAAATCATTTAAAATATTCTTGGAAAAAATATTTCGAATAATCTCCTGATAAATATTCTGAATATTATTTGAAATTTATTCTGAATATTCTTGAAATTATTATTTCGATTATCCTTAGGATAGCTATTTTTAATATGCTTAAAATAATTATTATTAATATTATTAGGTTATTTTTCATTTTTTGACTACTTTTCAGTAGTTTAATTAGCGAAGTAACATCAGAACTTATAATAAGAAATTTTAATTTTTAATTTGAGCTTCCACCAGGGTTGAGTGATTTTTGTTAAAAATCAAAAGCTGGTCATATCTCGGTTATCTTTTGAGGGATTTTATTGATTCAAACTTATTTTCCAGAAGTCATAAAGATAATCAGGACCACGAATTTTCATCCCGCTAGAGAGCGTAGTCTCCAACTTTTTGTTCACTTGATTCTTGCTAATTAAATCTTGATTAGTGAACATTTCTCGATGAAATTCAAGATTCAGATTGATCTCATAGTGATCACTCATCTTTAAAAATTTTATCACGCTTGAATGATTTCACTGATAGTTGTAGCCTTTTGAAATTTTTTTTCTTTATATCTGCATGGCTATTGATTATTTTTGACTGAAAATTTATGTTTGACTTTATCACTCTATTATCTAGGTTTTTTGGAAAAATTATCATTTTTGAATGCTTCATTCCAAAGATATAGATGTTGTCGCGTTTTTACTGAGACTTTTCCTGAATTTGCGTAGAAATGGCTTGAAGTTATACTATCAGAGTATCAATCTGAGAAGGAGATTACTGTGGTGAAGAGAGAGAAATATTGCTTCATGAAGCTTGCGCAGCTATACAAGGGGTCTAAGGAACTACGTTGTCCTTTGCTGATTGTTGCTTTGTTTTCTCTCAATTCATTTTCATGAAATCCAATCTCATTTATGATTCTCTTTTTCAGATGGGGCCTCAATATTGTCCCTCACTTACTCCCAGTGGCATGTCTCTCTGAGACCATAGAATGTTCACTCCCTTCGGATACCCGATCTGACGAGTCCGACAACGACTTGTTACCAACTCCGGATGGATGGTCACCTATTACTAGGAGGATAATATTGGAAAATCGCACTGGTGCTGATGAGGAGAGAAAAAGAGACCTCATCGATCAAGCCGGGACCTTTAGAAGACTCATGGCTAAGCTAAGTCCTCGTGAGCGCAGATATATGCTTGGCTCTCTTCCTGATAGGATCATCTCAGAGCTCACCAAGGTTGAAGGATGGAAAGAGGGGGTGGAAGCATTCCGTTCAGAATGCATCAAGATGGGACACCTCAACCTCATAGATAAAATGAGACGTCGTACTGAGCGAGCTCACAAAAGAGGCTACAAACTTTAATTAGATTTTTGTAGCAACTTCAGAAGTTTCTCCCCATTATTACAGGAGCATTTTATAAATTCTTTGATAAACTTTTGGTAATTTGGTAAAGATTCTATAAATAATAAACAATAAATTCCACACAAAGTGGATATATCACTTTGAATTTTATCTTTGTTGAATTTCCAACCTTCGTGAGAATTTCGCTCAATTATGGCTTCAATTTTATCTGGTAGAGGCAGCCCAAAAGAATCGAAAAAATAGGCTGGACCTCTGATAGGAAAGAATAGGAAAGAATAGAACCACCCAATGACTTCCCTCTTTCCATCGCTTATCCAGATTGATGATCAAGCTGCTTGGCTTAGGAAGAAGATTCGCAGGTGGATCACTAATAGGGAAAACTCCACGAAATCCTGGAGTACCTTCTAAAGCTCTTGTGATGTCGATACTTGATACTTCTCCCATTGGAGATACGGAATTTTCGATGTTTCATAATAATGGAACCATTTCTTAACTTGAGTAACAAGTCAATGAAGACCTGACCTAATCTAATTTTACCTACCTATCCTAACCCAAAGTGCAGTGAAGACGACTTCAACCGTATGTTAGCTGGTGAATGTCTCGACGGGGGTGAACTGAAACTGGATTTTTTGTAGAGATGTTGAGATGACTCGCAGCTCATAACAGAGAGCCCCGATCCCGGAAGGCCTGGAGCTGTCGCGCGGAGGCCAGACCTTGTGGATGAAAATGAGGGGGGCCATTTATTTCACATAGAGAAGAGCTTTTCGTAGGTTCTTGGTCAGCTCCATCCTAAAGCCTGTATAGAGTAGTCTTAGATGCTTTCTCTGACCCCATGACCTCTCGCAACCTGCGCATAACACTAAGATAACATGAACTGCTCATATTTGAAGGGAGCTCTCAGCTAGCGCACTGGAACATACTCGAAATCTTAGTCACAAGGAGATAGATCCGTTATCTTCACTCCATTATGTGTTCAGAGCAATTCCAAGAGATATCTTTTCAAACCCTAAGAATCACTGTTCACGATATAACAGTGAAACACTCCCTGCTAGTAGGAAGAAACTTCATTAGCATTATATTTCTGTCATCAAGGAATTTTTCTCATAGCGTGCTCTCAGAAAAACTGAGTTCGATTGAAATCAGCTGTGATTGAGATCTCATAAGGCCAAATCAAGTTCAGGAGCGTTGGCACTCATATCTCAAGAACGGAAAGTCTCAGAGAAATGAAGACAGCATGATCGTGTTATTCATCAAAAAATAGATGAGATAAGATGGGTTTCGAATCTTCACGAGCCAGGGCCGGTATGTTGACTATGCTTTCCAGCCAAATGGGACGGGGGTTCCAGAAGGAAGTTCAGGTCAATTTTGATTTTGATAGGTATTCATCAATACATAATCAATACATTTCATTCAGAGATGCAATTGTGGAGAGAAAGCACAGAAGTAATTGAGTATATCAAGCCAAACAAATTCGATCAAGAAGTTAACATGGAAATTGTTCACTTTATTTCAACAAGACTCCAGAAAAGATTCAATAAATCTTGTAGGAATATTGAGTGCAAATAATTCTCCTAGATCTTTGCTCTTCATCTAATCATATTGATGATTTTTGTGAGCGCAAGAATTGGCTCAAAACTTTGACGTATCGATCAACAGGTGCCCATGGATTGAGAATCAAAATCAACTTAAACAATCATCTGGAAAAGTCTGTGAGAGATGGTGACAGAATTTTTGAACCAAAGAATCTGAAACCAACTGTCAATGAGCCAGAAATCCTCGAACTGGATGGATTCAAGGATTCAACAAATTTTGCAAAATTTGTTTTGGCATTCTTCGCAGACCTACAATGATCTACCGATTGATTCAGGACTGGATCTATTGAAGAATCTCTGCATGGGAAGGTTCAAATCATAGATCTTAACCTCTTTGTGTCTCAGTGAGTAGATCAAATTATTACAACATAGTATCTCTCGTCCATTTTACCTGACAAATATTTGATTCTCTGAAAATATTGCAAAACATGCCTTCAGTTTAAATTCATACTCTCCACTTGTCTTGGAGATTCCTCTCCTTCTGATTCCTTCTTCCATCTCTTTTTCTCCCTTTCCCTATTTCCCAATTTCTATAGTTCTCTATATTCATCCTCATATCTTGTTTTCATCATCCCATCATCTCTCTTTCTTTCTGACACACTATTTTTTTTCTCTCTTCCTCCATTTTCATCTCCCTCTCTTGTATTCTTTATCCAACGTTTTGTTGATCTCCAGTGATGAACTGTAGAGTTTCACCTGAGAGAATGAGCTAAATGCATCAAATCCACGGGAATAAAAAATCGGACAAAGACTTCTGACAACTAGAAGTGAAAGAAGTTCCCAACTGCCACCGTGCATTGGCAGATTTCAGTTGGAAGGGATCTACTCCCACCCAAACCAAGCAAAGAGGTGATTTTACCTCTCCAATGATCGAGTGAGAGAATACGAAGGTGTCAAAATCTCATAGATTCTTTCAGAAAAAAGCATTTAACTTCCCGTAGACGATAGAACCATGGGAACCGTTTTTTGAAAAGAGAAGATGTTTGGATATGCCTAATTGAAAGAAAAATCACTCAGCATTATCGAAGCTGGTGCTGATGAATTTCCTCCAGTGATGGTCTCGAGTATACTCGTACTCGAAGTATAAGTACAAGTACTTGAACTAGTTTTTTGTTGTTGATAAGTTGTTGATGAATGATCATGAAGTTTTACAGTAGTGGTAGTAATACTATGATACTTCTTCTGAAAGTGTTTCCTGGACACTCGCATGCTCCAGGTTGCAAATCCCGAACGTATCCATTATTTACAAGAGAGATAGATGATGGTTTAGATGTTGTTGGTGCTTCTATACGTTTGGAAGCAGTTTTGATTGAGGTGTTATCCAGTTTTTGGGTTGGAGTCACTTCCATAGGAGGTGAAATTATTTGGGATCCACGACTTTTCTTCAGTAAATAAGATTCTTTCGAGGCTTTCCGGGCTGATTCATGCTTTATTTTATCTCACTTCTTGAGTGTGATGGGACAATCTTATCACTCGACTAATAGACCTTCTGGCTCCTGGGATGAAGCAAGATATGTCAATTCTCACTAACTCCTAGTGATATTTCAATAATTCAGCTTCCGGGAATGAGAAACTGGTATCCTCCTTATGTTCTATTCTCTTGAAAAGGAAGTATGTTCTACATTCCTTCTCTTCGTGCTGCAAGAATGGTTGAGAACAGACTTTCTCTCCACATTCCTTTTTCTTTTCCCCTGATTCCAATGATACCGTGATTGGTGGATTTTTGACAGCACCAAATTGATATCCTAAGTCGAAAGTCACATACTGGCTTCATTGACCAATTGTGGGCTCTTGGCAAGATTGATGTGTCGAATCTGGAGGTTCTTTGGTTCTCGACATGTATTGAGTGCCTTATTGGCACCGTCCAGGAGCGGATTCAAATGATGAAAAGGAACATGATTACTATCTTTTTCACCAATCGTGGTCACTTGAGATGAAATTCCACCCTGGAGTGAGACTTGAATGATCGACATTTGAGTGTCAAGATTGCTGCATCTCATTATCGCGAGTAATCTTTTGTTAGAGTTCACCCCTCTTTCCATGGGAGATGATATTGTGAGAGGGTAGGGTATGAAGGGTGAAACGAAATCAAACATATCATGAGTTTCTTGGGTCCTCTGGCATAGGAGAACGAATAAAGTTTAATAAAGTCAAGCTTAAAACATAATATCAGCGGGAAGGAAGGCCTCAGGTAACTCTACCAGGGGCCAGGAAGATAAGGGTATAACACTTAGGGTCTCTACCGGTGAAGAACCGTGAAGGCCCAGAGAAAGGGAGAGACTAATGGGTAGCTAGGGGGAGGCTAATCCTACTAGTGACTCGGAGTAGAGCTCAGCTAAGTTGGGCAGCCTAACTAGATGCCCTTCAAAAGGTGGAAGCTATCACGGAAGGGTTTCGGTGTATACTAAAGAGAAAATCTTCTAGCAGGGGTACGGAATCGTACTCCAACAGTGGGGTACCGGTCCCTAGGGTAGGTAGGGTTACTTTCCAATGCACTCCAACAGTGGGGTGCCAAGGTGCGGAGTCAACGCTTACCTTTATGGTTTGAAGGCAAGTTGGAGACTGATTGGACTGGGGAATGGTGCAGCCTTATATACTCTTTAGAGAGGAAGTCAGTGAGCAAGCGGGAGATATAATTGCCCACACACGGCGATCTGTAGGTGGCATCACCAAGAGGGGGTGACCATCTGATATTTCAGCTAATGATCTTTTCATCCTGTAAATGTTATCAGGATCCTATGATTAATAGTGACAGATCACCGGACGCGAGCAATTATATTGCATTATCAAAGCCATGCATTTTCTCTGGCAATTTTCCTTCCACATGATCTCGTGTTAATCACGCTAGCCATTGCCGCTCGCTAACGCTCGCGGCAATGGCTTTCTCTTCCTCCTTCTCTCATCCATCCTTTCACATGATGATGATGTAATCACCATCATGGGAATCATGATTATCCTCCTCTCTCTCTCTCTCTCCATCTCGCTCTCGCTTGCGCTTTTCACTGTTGCTATGCCGCATGTGCTTTTGGGTTTTGGGTGTAGTCTAGTGCTTCTCGGGTTTTTAGTTTCTGTGAAACTGTTTGTTTTTTAGTTAATTGTTTTCAATTCTCAAGTAGGCCATATTGGCCATGAGGTAAGTTTGATGTCTCATGACATAACTAATCACCTATTCTGAATAGTTTCTGGAACTTTCACAGAATTCTTCCACTTCATCGATTTTAGTCTCAATATTTCGAGTCCTCAAAACACTGATTCCCCTGAAGCTGTCTTCACCAGTTTCCATTCATAGGACAGTTAGGTTGAAAGTTCCAGCAAGAAACCCCCTCGAAACTTGCACATGGATCAGCCACAGAGTTTGCTAGGAACCGTTTGTTATTTCCTCTCTCTCTTTCCACGAGTTTCTCGTGAGGATTTGTGAAACAACAAATTCCTTAGTGATTGATCATCATGTCTCATATATGGGAGATCGTCTAGACACAGGGAACGACCCATGTCGGAAGTTTATATACATGGTTGCAACACAAACACATTAAAGGGTTCCCATTTTGATGGTATGAAGAGAAGCTTCTTATTCCCCAATTCCACAGAAAACGCTTGGTTTATTGACTGGCTTCAATCAAGATGGTTAGTGAGCCATGAGAGAGCATTACCTACACTATGAAAAGTTCAAATACAAGCAAGTTGAGATAGATGAGAAATATCGCTTCAACTCTCCAGCCTGATCAGGAATTTTCACCCGTTGAATCTCGAAAAACTGGAGGAACTCAAAACTCATTTCTCAGGATCATCTGTTGTCGAGAAATTCATCAGATTTCAGATGGGATGAGTGAAGGATTGCTTCAACTTATCGTTTGCCATCCACATGGAATGCTGCGAGATGTTCGATTTTCCACTACTCCTCACTGTAAACCACCACAGGTCCTTTGTTTTATCTGCTGAATTTGATGAGCCCAGGGGCTGCGGTATGACTTTAGGATTTCATGCTTGAATACTTTCTTGATCAGACGTTCGAATGCGTAATGGATGGCTTCGGAATAATGAAGGAGGATGTTACAAATGAATTGGCCTGTATAAATGAAGAGGGAAAATTGTCAGATGATGGAAGAGAGATGGAGAAGATAGAAAATAGTAACTTTAGCTCATGATTCACTTGAAATTGTAGCGAGCGAAGAAGCAGGGAAAAACGACTTTAGTATTGTTATAATTTTCTCCTCCTCCTCTTCTCTTCTTCCAGCACCGAAAGGTGGAAAGCTCTATTGTCTTATATGTGAAATTGACCCCAACTCGAAAGAATTTCTTGATACTATCGTACCATGGAATTCAGTGGAAAAATCTACTAAGACGAGGAACTGTCAACCAGGAGAATTGATAACACATGATGGCAAGCCTGCATATTACATCTTCAAAGGTTTGTATTTGTACATGTGTGTCTAACTATAAGAATATTGTATCTGTTGGTCCTGAGGTTTCTTACATATATATATTTCTTATATATATTCTCATACTCTGATCCTGCATCTAGGTTCAAAAGGAGAGTGTGAAGAAACGCTTTCAAAAAAAGCTTTCATCGAAGTTATCCATGATACTATTTTGATCGAAAAAAACAAAGAAAATCGTTCTACTTCTGAGTCAGTAGGACCAATCGAAAAATCAGGACGGAGGGTACAAAAAACAAAGAGTGAGTTTCTTTCTATTTCCTCTAATGAGTTCTTACTAGTCTGGAAACTTTTCATTTATAGAAATAGCCCCACAAAACACGAAGCAGTTGGAAGGTTCCGCCAAGAAATTATTGCTTTCTCAACCCATGGAAACTGATCCACCTCATGATGATATCACCAGACTCCAGCTGCCACCCAAACCAACTGAATCCTCGCATTCTCAAGATGATTCTCCTTGCTCAAAATGTTCATCCGGACTAGGTTCGGCTAGGCATTCGATTGAAGAGGCAGGGAATCCACCTGAAATTCGTCTCATGCTTTTCGCAATCAAATTGATAGCGAAAAAGCAGTGTATTAAGGAATATCAGAAAGACTTCCTAAGGTGAGAAGATAGATTTGCTGCATTGTTAGAGCTAAATTGTTTCTCTCTTGTTTCAGATGTGTCATACCAGAGAATGCTGCTGTCGCACCAGAAGGTGAAACCCATTATCAAATCATGCTCGAAGAGAATGTAATCAACCCTGCTGAGCTCGAGAAAATTGTTGATAATATGATTGAAAAAATCACAAAGCCTCAAGGGACTGAAGGAGAACCCTCTGATGGAACATTTAGCTACAGATGTTCCAGGTGTGGAGAAGAATTCTCTTCCAAACGCCCCATAGAGGCACATTGCTATGATGAGGAGTTGAAAATCCAATTGGAATGTGTTGTTTGTGAGGGGTCCTTGCCGAAGAGCTGTTAAAATTTAGAAAATTATGCAACATGTGAATCAGACTTGGTCCAATTTTTCATTGCAATTCTTTCCTTTTTTATCCATTCAAGCATTTAAGCATTGAAGAATAAAATCAGGAATTTGCTCTCATCATATTTCTGATTTTCTTTTTCCTCCGCATTCCAGCCTAAATAAAATCTCAATGATTTTGATTATGAATTTTTATCTCTGGAAGACATCTTTTTTATAATGGACTCAGTATGAGATTTTTGTCAGCTTCTCTGATGAGATAATCTCATCGGTCAGATCTCTGGGAGGGTCGTGTTTGAATTGTGATGCTCTTACATCCGAGGGGTTGAAAGGTATGGCTTTAGTACGTCGCTTCACCAATCTTCAAAACTCTCCCTCTAATATCACCTTTTGAAATGAATTTTTGAATGTGAGCACAATTGAAAGACATGTAAACATATCAACTTAATCAACTAAGAAAACATATGATACCAATCTTGTTTTGATATGAATTTCTTCTGGAATATGGAGAAGGGTCATATCTCTGAAGTATGAGTCATAGAGAGTTATCAGTCCCATTCCTGGTGTTATCACGCCTAATAGCGTCTGATACTAGAGTTTCAGCGGAATCCTTGAGAGGACATATTTCCCATAGAAAATGGTTAATGTCTATTGAATCATCTATCCAATAGAATAGACGGAGAATCACCTGTGGGTGGCGCTCTCATTTCAGATGCAGACTCTTCAGTAATTCATCTTAATGAAGTTATGGCTCAACTCGAGTAACAACTCAATCAATACCTGACCTAATCTAATTTAACCTACCTATCCTAACCTAAAGTGCCGTGAAGACGACTTCAACCGTGCGTTGGCTGGTGAATGTCTCTACGGGGGTCGATTGAAATTGGATTTTTTGTAGGGATGTTAAGATGACTTGCAGCACATAACTGATAGCCCCGACCCCAAGAGACGTAGAGCTCTTCCGCGGAGGCCAGGCGTCGTGGATAAAACATGAGGGCAGCCGTTCATTTTGTATAGCGAGCAGCTTTCAGTAGGTTCTTGATCAGTTCCATTCTGAAGCGTGTATAGAGTAGTCTCAGATGCTCTTCTCGACCCCGTGATCTCTCGCAACCTGTGCATAACACTAAGGGAACTTGAACTGCTCATGTCTGAGGGGAGCTCACAGCTAGCACATTGGAACATACTCGAAATCCTAGTCACAAGGAGATAGATCCGTTATCTCCACTCCATCATGCATTCAGAGCAATTTCAAGAGATATTTCTTCCAACCCTGAGGATCATTTTCTTTGATATAACAAAGAAACACTCCTTGCTAGTAAGATGGGTCATTAGCATCATATTTGTGTCATCAAGAAATTTTTTCTGTTATGTGCTCTCAGAAAAACTGAGTTTGATTGAAATCAGCTGAGATTGAGATCTCATAGGGCCAAATCAAGATCAGGAACGCTGGCACTCATATTTAAAGAACGAAGAGTCTCAGAAAAGTGAAAACAGCATGATCGTTTTATTCATCAGGAAAAATGAGATGAAATGTGTAAGAGGGTAGTGTGTGATGGGTGAAACGGAATAATAACAAATAATCAGTTTCTGGGGTACTCTGACATGGGACAATGAAATGAATTCAATTAATAAGGCTTGAAACATTTGATCAGTGAAACAGAGGGCCACTGGTAACTCTACCAGTGACCAGGAGCGTGAGAGTATACTATTTAGGGTCTCTACTGGTGTAGAACCGTGTAGGCCCAGGGAAGTGAAAGACTGAGGGGTAGATGGAGAGAGAGACTAATCCTAACCGTGACTTGGAGTGAGGTTCAGCTGAGTCGGTGGCATAATTAGCTGCCCTTCAAGAGGTATAGCCTAACAACGAGGGGTCCAGGGGAATACTAAAGGGTGAGGGGCTAGCATTAAAGTTTGAGCATTTGAGCTAAGATACTCACTGAAAGATGAACAATTGTCAAATGAGCTTTGCTGAATGTGTAACTTTAACATTTTCTTGGGAACTGAAAGTTTTTCTGAAAATTCTGAAGTTTCATGTAAAGGGCAGGAGTTATAAGATGGCTCACTTTTGGTTTTACTATATCCAGAGGAAATCTGGAAATTTTCAATCGAATGAACCTGAAGCTTCTTTGACCCAGACAGAAATTTGGAACGAGAATTCAGGCTCTTTTCCATTGATTTCCCAGTATAAGTCCCACAATTCTGGTATCAGTAATTCACTGTGTTTGATGATTACCTGGAGCATTTCGATTGTATCAGGATTGAGGTGTCTTTTTCTGATGCTACCGTAAGTGGTGTAGATAAAATTCAATATCCTGACTGGAAATGGAAAATGGGCATGAATAGAAAATGGATGAAGTCAGGATAGAGAGACCGAAGAGAGGAGAAAAAAGAGAATGACAGTGAAGATTAGATAATCAAGAATGAATAGTTTGTAAGTGTGAGAAAGAATGATATTTGAATGAACATTGGCCAACCCATTGAAGTAGGCTATTGTCTTTTTTTGAATAATTGGCTAACAAGAATTCTGTTCGCTCGTTTGATGATGAATTCCCGAAATTTTCATGTCCTCTATCTCAATTGTGAATATTCGAAAGAATTCCTAGGATAATCTTTATCGTTCGAAAAACATGCATCAGATGGCGAGGCAGGGATTGTTAGATGATTTTCATGGTTTGCTTCGAGAAGGAAGTGAAAGACTCCTCTCTTCTTTTAGAACTTCAAATTTCTGAAATCCAGAGATTTTTCAAGGCCATTCCACCGGAAGGCGCTGAAAATTTTAGGTGTTAATTTGAAATTTCTTCAAGATTCGATTCAGTGAGTGAATTTAGAAAATTTTAATCTAATTTCTTCCGTCAGGAGGGATTTGGATGATTATGAACGGATTTTCGTTCTTTTTTTAGGGAATACCGCCATAAATTCTGATATTCAATTCGGTTTTTCAAGTTGCGAAAACTTATCCGAGATTGAAATTTTCTTACACGATATTTATGTGCCATACACGCATCGCCGTCTATATCCGAACGAAGAAAAAGCATGAATATTTTGCGTTCCATGATAAAAAGTAGAATCAAATACTAACTTAATGCATGTAGATAGTATCAGGTGAATCAATTTATGCGTATTTATACGAACCCTTCTTCTCTTCCTCTTCCACTATTACATCTCTCAAATTTCCCGTAGACATTCCTCTATCTATCAAATCTTCATCTCTACTATCTCTCTCTCTCTCTCTCTCTCTCTCTCTCTCTCTCTCTCTCTCTCT
Organism: Brevipalpus yothersi; assembly: GCA_003956705.1. Taxonomy (NCBI): domain Eukaryota; kingdom Metazoa; phylum Arthropoda; class Arachnida; order Trombidiformes; family Tenuipalpidae; genus Brevipalpus; species Brevipalpus yothersi. The sequence goes on from QZCP01000089.1 coordinate 50,167, forward strand.
CTCTCTCTCTCTCTCTCTCTCTCTCTCTCTTTCACTTTCATGTAAGTGATTCAATGTTGAGCACTTTCATTCCATAACCTAAAAAGAAATCGATTCTCATCAGCCACATCCGAATCCATCCAATTCTATTTGCCTTTACCATGTACATGTATAAGTCTGTATGTGTATATGATGTTCACTTACCGTGTACTAGTGACCGGTTAAAGTGCGCATATAAGAGTGAGAATAAGATCGAATGGACATCAAAGAGAGAGAGAGAGAGAGAGATGTGTGAATGTATGTGAATATATTGTCCAACCACTAGGAGTCAGAGTAATTGGATATTCTAGGGAATAGTGTTTATATGCCAATGCTACTGTTGTTCCTGATATTTTATTTCTTTTCTCTTCTTCTTCTTCATTCTCTTCCGAGACTTGTCTTCATCTTCTTTCACTTGTTCTTGTCTTCTTTTCTCTCTTCTCTCAACCATTCCACACTGTTACCACTGTCGTCATTATTGTTTATTGATGACACAATTTATTTGACAGTGAAATTTGTGCTGTTTCTTACACAATTTTGCATGTACAATAATTGTGTCACACAAATGTATGGAGCATCAACGAAAGGAGACATAAGTATTAACATGAATAGGATGATTATTTAGATGTGGGAAGAAAAAATTTATCATTTTAAACATCAATACACACACAAGTGAACACTTGTTCTCTTGACTTTTCATCAAAACTCTCTCCATTTTTCTTCCCGAATACTGCAACAAGTGTCTATCTGGCACAAAGTTCCTTTTCCGACTACTATCTGGGAAATATTTATCATAGCATCTTGCATACATATATATTCTCGAATCATTATCACGCTTGCCAAGTTTTCAACTTGCTTTCTCGAAAATGAGGCTCATTCGATTGAAGCGTTAACATTCAAATTCAAATTAACACTCGAGAATAGTTATGGTAACAAAGACTTTACTTATTGTGATAAAGTGACACATATACACACAGACAAACACACACATACACAGAATTTTCCATGGAAAAATAGGGAGAAAAAATCAATACCATGTATTACCATAGCTATTTGGCTAACAAACTGAGACCAATAATAATTCATGGCAATGAGCTTAAGTATATTCTGCTAAATTTTGGCTCATTTTTTTCGTGTTACATGTGTGTGTGTGTGTGTGTCTAACTCAAATTAACAAGATCCTTCGAGACCTTTGCTTAACATACCATATATTATAAGAATAATCATTTTTATCTAGGGAAAGCTGATCGGTTCATCTATGTATGTGTATTAAAATTGCTAACATTTGCACAAATTCTTCTGCTCAACTCAACTAAACCTCGAAACATGTCGTTTTGAAATACATACTCAAATTGATACGTTTTTTTCAATCTCTCTCTCTCTCTCTCTCTCTCTCTCTCTCTCTCTCTCTCTCTCTCTCTCTCTCTTTCAAACCCTGTCTCTCTCTCCTAAACTTTTTCTCTCTCTCTCCATAGACCATGATTACCATGTGAATTCTGTGATTCTCTAAAACCTAACTAGTGTGAGCTAAAAATAAGCACGCATTCTCCAAGTTATCCTCATCTTCCAATACACATACTCTCTCTCTTCTCTCTACTTTCTCTCTCTTCTCTCTCTCTCTTTCTCTGAACCATTCAACGCTCAGCATATTCATCTATCTGTGTATGTCTTCTGTCTCTCTCTCTCTTCTTCTCTCTGCCTCTCTTTCTCACTCTCTCTCTTCCGTTGTGAATACTTTTACTCACCAAAACGAAGAAGAAGGAAGAACGAAAGATATTTTCATTGTTATTGTCATTCATTTCATCGTTGTCATCTCCATTCATCATCACCATCATCATAAAACTCTTATTCTTTTTCTTCTTGTATTCTTCCTCCTTCACACACACACACATATTCCTCCTCATCACCTATTCGTCCATCACTTTCATCTCTTCCTCCTCCAATATACACACACATATATATATATATGTACATCACCTTTTGACCGGCATCAGTACACTTGAGTGAGAAGGAAATACACTCTATTTCAACCATCACCACTTGTGATAAAAATATCACATCACATCACATCTACCACCCTAAAAGCAATCATCATCCATCTTCCTTCCACAGCATCTATTTCATCTTCTATCCTCATCAGTGAGTGTATATGTGTGTACATTAAGGCCAGTGATATACTCACACACACAGTAATCATGGCCTCGGTGGCCGCATGGCTACCATTTGCTCGTGCTGCAGCAATCGGTTGGGTTCCAATAGCCAATAATCCACTGCCACCACCACCAGTGACCAAGGATCGTAAGCGTGAAGATGAAAAATTTGTGATCAACGTTAGTGGACGCCGGTTTGAGACATGGCGAAATACGGTGGAAAAATATCCTGATACACTGTTAGGTTCCAATGAGAGAGAATTTTTTTATGATGAAGAAACACGTGAATACTTTTTCGATCGTGATCCCGATATATTTCGACAT
>QZCP01000089.1:57658-63880 GCA_003956705.1 Brevipalpus yothersi
ATCACACATGAAACAGGAAAGATAATTAAGAATAAAACAGAACGAGACTATCCCAATATTTAGAAATTGTTTCAATTGGGAGTCTGATAAAGTCAGGAAAATTATTTGGTATGGGATGGGTAGATAGAGATGATGAACAAGGAGAAAGAAACAAATGATGTGAGTTTAAATGAACTCCACAAACTTTACAGTCGGAGTGAGAAATGTAAGACCGCCAATCACTAGCAACAAGCTTAAGAATGAATCTTGTGTGTTTAGAAAAATCATTCTTCGACCAAAGTTCATGTGCTCTGCGAGAGATCACTTCTTGATGGGATTCGTTTATCGGTAATGAAGAATCAAATGCAATATTTTGAAGCCAATTTTGACTGCCATATACTAAATTACCGCAGGCTGAATATGATGAAGCCCATAGTTTCATCTTCACTTTGTCTATCGTCTTGTAACGACGTGATATTGAAATGTTAGATGCAAGCAAAGTGTTAACGGCAAAACCTAGTGATTTGTTATGAGAGTGGATCAAATCAAACTTAAGCATTCCAAGATTACCAATGATGACGATGTGATTGCAGAGAGAGAGATCATGTTTCAGTGCGTCGAGATGCTCATTAATGAAGAGAGAAAAAGCATCCCCCTCCGCTTTCCAGCTCGAGTGAGGAGATGAATATGTATACACTGAAAAAAGTTTTTTAGAAACACCGTTCCAAAAGATGACGATGTGTAGCAAATGATGAAATTGTAAAGGAACACAAAGCACATGGTTGAACGTGTGAGGAGCGGATGCGGTCAGATAGAAGCGATTGAGATCGATAGAATTACTCTCCCTGACATGGATAGAGAGCCAGGCAGGAAGGATAGCGATGGAGCGTGATTCTATATTATGAGACATGATGTATCTGGTTAGTGAGAGGCGCCAGTAATGAATAAGTGATCTTCCACAGACCAGATATTGCAAAAGTGAGTTGCAATTGACAAAGCTGGAGAAGGTGATTCGTTTTAAACATGGAATGAGTATGTTACATGCTCGTTCGAAAAGAAAATGATCTAAAGAGTATAAACAGATGGGAATTGATAGGAAAGATAATTTGCTCTCAATTGCATATGAATATAAGCAACGTAAGGCATTCGGTGATAGCAAATTAATTGAATAAATATTTTTCATGATGATGCGAATGCCATCTAATAGGTTATTATTGATTAATTCGAGAAAGGAATCTTTAAGATTTGATCCATAAGGGCAGCCTAAGATTTTAGCTGAGCGAAAACTAGTAAGTTCGGATGGATTGGAATGAGAAGAAGTGAAGATATCGAAAGTGTTAGGAGGGAGTGGAATGATTCTGGTTTTTTCGTGATTGATTGATAGATTTCCTTCTTCGAAACAATTTTCTAATTTCTCAAAGAGTGAGTATAAATACCGTTCAATTTGATACTCAATGCCATGATTAGAGATTGAAAAACCAGGTTCAGGACAATTGCAAGAGCTCTTCTTGAAACGCATCAAAATATTAAGGTCATCAGCGAAAACATAGAAGTTGTGTGTATCAAAATGACGAAGACAGAAGTGAAGTCCCATTGCAAAAAGGATTGGGCTTGAAATCATCCCTTGATTGACGCCAAGTACGATTTCCCTCCATTTTATCTCGTGATGGTGTTCAATATAATGCCATCGATGTGTAAGGTTCCATATAGTATTTCTAATGATTAATTCATTGTTACAAAACATCCGGAGGCCAGACAGGATGCTTGACGAGTTAATAGTGTCAAATGCACAAGACAAATCAGCAGCAACGATAATTGGGATAATACACTTGCAATTTGAGCGACTATCTTTAAAGAGTTGCCAATGTAGATCGTTACCAGATCGTGAAGGGATGAAACCATATTGATAATGCATCTGGTTGAAGTCGCATATCGAGATGATAAGATTATAGATTAGGGAATCATATAATCTGAAAATTGGGTGGCTGATTGCGATTTGTCTCAACTTCTTTCCACCAGCTTTTGGTATGAATTTTATGCGAGAGACTCTGAGGAATGCTGGGAGGTAACAGAGGTTGATTATGTCATTGAATAAGCGTATAAGATTGGGTCGTATGAAGGGTTCAACCAATAATAGGTATTTTGTTGAGAGACCCGGTGACATTGTGATATTTTTGCGCAAACTTTTTAGAGATTGATGCCAAAGTGTGCCAGAGACGTCGATCCTAGCCATAGGTGACAAATTTGGGATGCTTGAAGGAGGACAAGAATCGATAAAGGATGAAGAGATGATTGAATCCATGGAATTCTTTTGAAAATCGGTAGGAGGACAGGAGATATTTTTCCAGTTACGTCCTAAAACTCTGACCATTTCATCATGAGGGGACAATATGTGTTCATCGGAAACGGTAGTTGACTGTTTGATTTGACGACGTAATTTCCTGGCCTTATTACGCGCTGCATTAGCTTCATGAATGTGCAAATTCGATTTCCTCAATGAGTGCGATATTTTACTCAGTTGGTTAGCTTTACGCCGAAAACGGTAGATAGATGATTTGTAATTGTGATGAAATGATAAAGCTGTAGCAAATGTTTGGGTTAGAAAATGGCAAACAGCTTGACAACGTAGGTAGATAGATTCACAAGTAGATTCATGAGTTGATAATGCTTTATGGAGCGCAGGAAGATGTTTATGAAGTGCTTTCATGTATAATGTAAGTTTGGGTGTATTGTTAGGAGAATTAGGAACGTTGTGCTCGATGGTAATTGAGAAAGCTCTGTGATCTGATTTGATATCAAATAAATGAGCAACAGATGAGCTAATTATCGGTAAACTTACAAACGCCAAATCGATCCAACTAACAGTACCGTGAGTAGAATTTTTGTATGTCCATGAGTCACTATTGATGGGGAGACAGCTACCAAGACGATGGTTGATGAAGATAGAGGATAACTTGTTCGAAAAAGATTTGCGCCGGTATGATTTATTCAGTTGATAAGACCATAAATAGTCCTGCAAATTGACATCACCAACCACGAGAAACAAAGAGTCTGCATTTAAAAGTGTGTCCAGTTCACCCAGCAGCAACTGGCCCATCTCTTCACTACAATTACAATCGAAATAAACCAGGATAATGTTTAGATTGTAGACACTACTAGAGATCATAATTGATGAGCCCATGTCACTACTCCAGGATTTGTACCATGATGAATCACACACAATAGAGCAATTTTTGTTTCTGTAATGATTGAGATGAAAGGGGGCACAAAGACCAACATCACAACTTGGTTCGCAAAAACAGAAGATATCTGAGTCAGTTTTAAGCAGATCACTACAACATTCACGATTTTTTCGGCAATTAGCATAAACAATTTTGAGCGAGGACATGATAATAATAGAGAATAAGAAGAGAGAAAGTGAAAGAAAAAAAAAGGATGTGGAAGTTGGAAAATGTTGGAAAACAGCTGAGAGAATAAGAAAACGAAACTAGCGACAAAAACACATGATAACAGAGTCATCTTATGTTTAAATTCATTTTCAATTCAAGATTCCATGAATTATCACTCCAAAACACCCCAGCATCAAGCTTATTCCTGTGGAATGAAATAGATGAACATGAGTGAAGAGAGAGAGAGAGAGAGAAAGAGAGAGAGAGAGAAAGAGAGAGAGAGAAAGAGGAATAACAGTAAGTGAGAGGAAGTGAGGATATCGATCTTGTGGAAATTTCATCCTCATCTCTTTTTCATCTCTTTACCGATGAATTTCTCGCTCTCTTCTCAACTCTATGAGCACTCTCACATTGCATGAGAGATCTCTGATGATTATCATCATCATTTGGAAACCGATGATGAAGATGATGTGATAGAAGGTTGAAGGATTGAGTGTAAAACGGAATTAGATTGGATAAGCTTGATCATGATCACATCAGGAAGTCTCCCCTCTTTAGTCTATATTTTGATCATCGAACATTGTACCGTTACATCATCTTTTTCTCTCACTTACTCTCATTCATTCTCGTATGATCAAATTCATGAAAAGTTCATGGGTAAAAATTTATGCATCCATTTAATCTACCGAAAATGGTGTTTGTACCATGAGAGAGTAAAATGAAAAGGATTATTGGAGCATCTTTTTCATCTCTCTCTCTTCATCCCTTCCATCTTTCAGCTGGATGATGATTTTGAGATGAAAGCAAACGTGTTCATCTCTCTCTCTCTTCCCATCTCACAACATGCACACATATTTCATCATGATGCGAGAAGAGAATAAAAGTGATGATGATTACTAATACTGAAGATAGCTTTGTTTTCTCTTTCTCAATTTTCATCAACAATAAGTACCAAAAAATTTGGACAACCTTGTGTATACATGTACATATATATATTCATGTGTTGTTAGTCTCTCCTCTTTTTTTACGATCAATCTCCATAGGAACAATCTTACCCAATCCACACCATATATTTCATCAAGCTTGCATAACAAACGTGGACACACACTTGGACATCATAGGGGGTAGAGGAGGTAGTAATAGTAATAGTAAAAAATTTTTGACCATAAAATAATTTCACATTTACTCTGTATGATTATTCCCTATACTTTATCGTAATTGACTTTTATGTTGATGATTGGAGGATAGAATTCTTTTTTTTTCGTTCTTTCTTCAGTCAAACTTGGTAACATTGACCATAACGAAGTAGGCCCATATTGACTCTTACTATTCCTTGATTCGGAAAACATTTTTCCAATTGTGTGTACCTAATCAGTGAGCTCATTCATCAGATATGAATGAATGTCATCATGATCCTGATGAGTACCCACCAAGAAGACCAAGGTAAAAGATACAAAATGAATATATAATGAGAGAATGATAATAATCATACCTTCATACCCTAAATGTATATGAGTGTGTGTGTATGTGTTATGTTTACTCAGCTCTCATCTGGTAGCTCAGTTGTAGACATTTATTGATTGATAGAGTTCTGACATGCGAGAATGTCCACTATTTTGAAAGGAATGAAACATGGTAGAGAGAGAGAAGGAAGAAAGAGAGTGAATTGGGCAAATAGAGAGGAGAGGACATCTTATGTGGAAAAGAGTGCAATCGGATATGAGGTAAACATTTATCTCATCGACACCACAGTTTGATTGATGAAAGAGTTCGAAATATAATGATAATCAGTTAGCTAGGCTTTCAGATAGTTTCTGAGAAGTTGAAGTAAGAATCGAAATCATTCTGTACTTTGGATTCCTTCCTTTTTCCATGAAAGAATTCTCATCCGATAGGCTGTTGAATTATTCAGTTATCTTGACCATTGACTGAATTCGATTCACGAACCAAGTTCTCGATTACCAATTGATCTGGAGCCGCAAGTTGATTGACCATCATGGTTGATTCTGGATGATAGTAATAATTTCCTTCTAACCACACACACACACACACACACATACATACACCGGCAAGTAGGGACAGATAGATAGTGTATTTCATCAGAATGATCATATTGGAACGATTATGATTCCGAAGCAGTAGAGATTGCTCAACTCGAAACATTTTGTGGTAAGCGATAATTATCAATAGTATGGTGGATGGTCTTCATCATCACTCTAATAAAAGTCCAGTTAATGTTGAGATATCAAATAATATCTGGAAAAAGAGAAAACGAGAGAGAAGAAAGAGTATACATGTATAAGGGTAACCATTGAAATATAGTAATCAATTGGCCCAGATAATAGATCACCTATTCCAATAATTCTGTCATGATCATAAATCTTTTGCCCTATTACATATAGATTATCACATCTGGGAGGAGAGATAAAGAAAAAGTCAACCGAATCACTAATGGCTATAACTAATTAATACATTTTTACAATCAATTTAATCGTCTAAATCAGGTAGAAAACCGCATTTATTGTTTGTTTTATGGAAAAACATTCACAAAAAAAGGTATTCAAATTTAAGTGTTTTTTGACACTCAAATTCAATTGTAAATGTTGCACTGAAAGTCCAAAAAAATCTGGATATTTTCACTTTGAATTTTGATATCATATTTCACTCTCGTAAAATACTTTCCAATACATGGGCATATGGATATTTTGGAAGATTCAGAGAAGAAAATTTGATTGAGAGGCTCCACAATCGGTTACAAAGATTTGAGAATAGGAAGGAAAAGTTTACACGATTCAATACATCGAAAGCATTCTCTCTCTCTCTCTCTCTCTCTCTCTCTCTCTCTCTCTCTCTC
>QZCP01000089.1:64097-77777 GCA_003956705.1 Brevipalpus yothersi
TCTCTCTCTCTCTCTCTCTCTCTCTCTCTCTCTCTCTCTCTCTCTCTCTCTCTCTCTCTCTCTCTCTCTCTCTCTCTCTATTGGACATATTCGCCAAGATCAACAAGGCAAGCATTGATCTGAATATTGATACAATATGTCAAAGTGAATAGATGTTCTCAACGAGTGGCTGATCAGAATAGGGTAAAAGGTTCACTCGGCTGTCATCGGTGAACAAAGTGAATGTTGAATGAGAATCACATACACAGGCACACATAAGTAGAATTGATATCAAGTAGCGGTAGTAGTGGTGGAAGTAGCCTCTACCATCAGAGATGGATTTTTTCAATACCTGAGAATTTTTTCTCTTTCAATTCTTTGCCATCTTTCTGTCTCTCTTTCTCTTGGAAAGCTTTCACATTTATTCGACAAAATCAGTGAGAGAGAGGCAAGAGAAAAAAAAAATCTATCAATAGTATTGTAAATATTTTTTCATTCCATGCTTTCGACAGCTATCAGCATCAGACATGTAAGTATCAGGATCGATAGAAGAGAGAAAGAGAGGAATTCAACAACAAAATTGGAGGCAAAAAAAATTTTGCTTCACTTGTTTGTCAATGGATTTGCTTATTCTGAGCTTCTTTTCCCTTCTCTGGCATCACTCTACACACCTTCCTGTCATACACCCTACCCAAAATAATGGTAGAGAAAAAAAAATATGATCACTGTTGAGTAAATGTACCCTGGAAGAAAGATAGAAAATGAATATGATATCCTCAAGAGTCATCATCCTCTTGAACTTTTATTCTTATTCATATACATTTATATCCTTCTCATCATGTGACATCAGAATTTTCATGAATATCATTATGTTCTCAGATTATACTTTGGGTTCTTGATGAGTACTGAGTAAGCTACTGTATGTGTATTTGAGTAAAAAAGAGAGAGAGAAAGTATTCTAACTCAAAATAAGTGAAATTTACTCTAACAAAAATCTCTATGGATGAGTTAAGGATGATGAAAAGATGTTTTCATTCTGGAAGAGCAAGTAAATGACAGTCAAAATAGGCAGAGAGAGAGAGAGAGAGAGAGAGAGAAATGAACATGATGTACGTATATAACACACAGCTTTACATACATAAGTCTCTCTTGAAATATTCAAAATTTTTCAAGATTAGTTATTGTACAGAATGAATTGGAAGCTATCTTATGGTATGAATGTTGGAAGTGAAAAGAAAGAGAGAGAGAGAAAGTAGAGCTGAATGCATGAGCAATAAGACAGACACACACAAGTAATATCAATTAGTTGTTTGAGCTGGAATGAATGTTGTATATGGGAGAGATGTTGTATTCTATTGCATGCATGAGTATGAACACATAGTATACAGTATATGTACATGAAAGAAGAGGAAGGAAGCTGAAAAAAGCATCTCACCAATATTTTGTAGCTTCACATCGTTAGTGATTGTATAATTAATATCTACAATAGAAGACCATTTTGAGCTTCTTTTAATGCTACTGGGTATTCCTTTGATATTATGCTTTTCAGAACATGCTTCCTTAAGTTTGAAGTATTTCGTCATGTATATTTAATGGAAATATGAAGTAGGCCAAATTCCTGAGGTTTTCTTTATCTAAAAATAGGAATTCCAAAAGGTGAATATTCAATCACAATTCAATAATCTAGTGGGATGGGTATGAGTGGAATGATGTAACCCAAGTAACAAAGTGAATTCTTGTTTCTTCTTTGTTATTCAAAATTGTAATTTATCCATTTGATTACAATGCAGATTAACGATGGAAAATATTTCATCATGACACTTTCTATGGCCTGGTTATTTTCTTACATATTCGAGTGAACTTTATGGAAACGAGCTCAATTCATGTGAATCAATATTTTGGGTGATTTAACTAATCATGATTATCATATCTTAACAGCCGTTACCATTTTTCATTCGCAATTTATTTATTGAAAATTCGATTAATCGGCTTATGAGATCCTGTACAGCATCCATTCAAAGAGTAAATATATTCCAATTTTCATGATGAATTTTCAACCAGAATACTTTCTACAGCACACGAAATATTTATTGGAGATAGCGAATGGTTATGATAATTCTATGATTCAATACCACATGATATTAATAACATGTGTTTCAGTCTCTTCAGATAAACTCGGTTGAGAAATATCGATAAACATCGAGCTCTTGTTAGGTTCCTTTTCATCATATTCATTTCCTTTTGAGAGTATTTCCCAGTCCTCGAGAAGCTTCCTTCCATGCCTACACACTACTATAAGCCACCATATGTGGAATATTCAGGAATACTCTCTCGAATGAATGATCTAGATTTCCAGGGCTCCAGGGTATATCCGTAGAAAAAAAGGTCAGTGATTGTTCCATTTCGGTAGTGAATACTATTCAGATTCTCAGAGACTCAGGTATCGATTGATAATGCCACTGTTTTTCTACTCCACTCACCCTGGATCAGAGTGCAATTTTATTTCATTCACCAAAATTTTTTTTCCATCTATAACCTACTCAGATTAAAGTTGTGGTCACAAAAAACCATGCTATTTCTTCAGTCATCCATAGATTTTTTGTCCTCATATCAGCAAGAAATAAGCAGATAGAAAGAGACAGAAAGAGAGAGAGAGAGAGAGAGAGAGAGAGAGAGAGAGAGAGAGAGAGAGAGAAGATTGAAACGTATGCTCACAACTGATAGTGAAGAGAAAAATAACGGTAAAATGAATGGAAGATGAAAAGAGGAAGAAATCGGTTTGTCCAAGAGACTCTTTTGGTCAAAACTTTCAATTAGATCTCTCTTTTTCTCTCCTTCTTTTGCTCTTAGAATGCTATTTGATGGAGTAGAGGAGAAGAAAAAAAATCTGAGCTGACAACTGATATTTTGGGAAGATGGAATAGAGGGCACAATTTTTTCAACCAAATAAAATTTTGTCATCTCTCTTCATGTCTTTTTGTGTTTTTTCTTCTTCTTCTCTGCCTTTTCTTTCAGTGTTATTTGACAGGAGCTGCTTCTGATCAGAATTTGAATACCCACAGTCACTCTATGAGCACTCACATACTCCGATATTCTCAGTTCATCATCGATCTGTCTGCTTTCTCACAATCTTTACATGGTAAATAGTAAAATCAATATCGATTGTAGGTTCATTATCATACTTGATGATGATGAGCCTCATGATCCGATCATTCATTCATCCAACCAACATCCCTAGCATCACTCAGCATTATACTTCATCTTTCATTCTTACCTTATCAACTGAATTTCTCTTCAACATGATGTTGCATCAGCTATTCTTTAATCGACTTGCTTAGTTCCCAATAAGCGAATCAATTTCTACGATTTATGCCATACCATCACAGCATCTTATAATCGATTATCCTTCTTTCTATTTGAACCAATTTTCTCAGCATGACAAATATCGTGACTTATTTAGGTATAATTTTACTCTCAATATACTATATAACTGATAAATAATCCGATTCTGTAGAATTTCAACAAGGTGAAGGCATCAATTTTTGCATCATAAGCTACAATGATGAATATGCCATAGATTCTTCCAGAATAATACATTATTAGGGTGTACAAGCAAGTGAGAAGGTTTCTTTCCGAGAAAGAATACCCACGTCTTTATATGAAAATTTGTTGAATATTTTGGAAAATTTTCTTTTTCCATCAATATTTTCTACTTCTGAACAATGCTGGTTACACTTGGAGAAGGAATACAACTCTTAAACGTGGATGATACACACATACATACATGTTAGAAAATAAGATACACCAATGAAAACATTCTACATTTTTGGGTTAGATTTTGATTCTACTTACTGTTACACAGGATGTTGATCGGTTCCTCCTTTTTATCCTAAACCCAGTGTTTATTGTTCCAAATCACTATCATTACCATCAAGCGACTACAATTGAATGATGATGATTGTATTTTGGTCCCATCAAATGGTTTTCTATTCTTTTCTCTCTTCATCATACACTATATAACATTCCTTACATGGAGAGATTGATAAGTTCATTCAATTCTATCATGATGCTGTAATAGAAGAAATTGGTCTTAAAAAAAATTGGTTTTCATGTCTTTGCTCGATGTTCATCATCTTATATGGAAAGCTTACACTCACAGGCTTGTACTGTTTCTGAGAATTGAATGAAGAACAATAAGAAATTTAACATGAGTATCTGAACTCAAATAAATTATCGTTCTTCGGTAAGAATTGAACTAAACTTTGATATCATTTGCTTTTGAGCTTGAATCATCATAGGGATTCACAAATTATCGTTTACTAAGAAATATTTCCGCAGTTTACTAACATCAAAGTCCTAGGATCAATATGAGACTCTAGAATTGATTGAAAGAATACTTTCATTTACCTTGTAATGCTATTCAAATCGAGTGACTTTTCTCACTCTTGAAATCGTAGTAATTTACGGAGTGCTTGAATTATGAGCAAGTTCATGTAAGTGATGATGAAATGAAATCTAGTAGAATATAATGAATCAATAATTTTGCCAGACCATCAATTTCAACCATGTAAAATAAATGAGGCTAGACAAAAGTTTCTCTTTTGCAATCGATCGATTGTCATACTTATTTTAAACTTGCTGCTCATTAATTTGATCATTTTAAAGGAACCAAATCGACAATCAAATTCCAGTATAGAGATGATTTCATGTTTCATCCACCTGCTGACCACAGTGGCCATTGCAACATTCATCATATCATTTTATGTCACAATGTTTTTATTCTCTCTCTATCTATTTTTTGCCTTTGCATTTCATATCATGTTTCATGTGAATACCGCCTTCTGTTGCTGATAAAATATTCTCAGTTTTGTTTATAGCCCAAAACTCGATTATTTCCATGGGAAAATTCATTCAAATAGAAAAATACACATCAAAACATTCTAAATTCTTCTTTGTACTGTCTAATTTTTTTATTCCGACAGACATTCCATGCCCACTAATCCATCCACCTGACATTCTCTCTCTCTCTCTCTCTCTCTCTCTCTCTCTCTCTCTTTCCCTGTATTATCATGCATGTGTGTACATGTGTGTGTTAAGTGTTGAATATATCCCTATACTGTAATCATTCCATATGGTGGACACAATCAAATTCATGGTGAATAATTGATAAGTGTCATGCTGATAGAGAAATATGTTGAATGGTGTATTGATAGCTTCGTTCAGCATGTGCTCTCAAGAAACATGTAGGGAAAAATACTCTCCTTCAAAGGCTAGAGAACATGTTGGAGATGAAAAACACTTGAAAAACTCGGAATACATGAGTAAATGATAAAAAGATGGTTATACGAGTCAAAAGTAAACATTGAATATTGCATCATGATCATCAAGCAAGAATGGAAGAGAGAGAAGAAGATAGAGAAATGAGGAGAAGGCGTTGGGAGGATAAGAGTACACGTAAAGAGAGAGAATACTAGAATTCATCCAAGCAAGAATGCACTTTTACTTTTTCACTAAGGTTTTCCTAGATTTTTTTTTCTTCTCTCCTCTCAATACCGTCTCTGGCCCTTGGCACACTGTGATGCACTAACATTGTGTATATGTCATTTTCATCCATCTTTTCACACTCATTCACTTAAACTTTTTTTTCTCTTTCCTTTTTGACGTTTCACTCTACTTAATGATCTACATTTTTGCTTCTTTTTCATCTCTATCCTCTTGTTATCATTGATTACTAGTGTATATGGACCGCCAAAGGGCAACCACTCATCATCAGTTTCCCTTGGCCGATTAACATTTGTATAAGTGGGTGCATTGCTTTGTTATCATGTGTACATGTATATGTAGGATGGAGAATTTTCAATTGAAATGAATATTTTTGCACATGATGAGAGAATGGTCCAGAAAATTATGCTCCAGCTCAATTGCATTCTACAAAATCATATCACATGGGATGAACTTACACTTACCTGGAAAATTGATGCTTATAAAAGGAATCGATTGAATTTGCGTTCAAATTTTTGTATGGATACATAGCTTTGAGCTATAATTATCAAATTTTCCGATAGTGAGCTGAAATAGAAATGTATTTCAAATTTGCTCTGTGTGAAGCTTCCAATTTTGCTTCACTTTCCCTAGAAAGAAAAAGAAAGAAAGAGAGAGAGAGAGAGAAAATAGCAATGTTAGCAATTCCATAATCTCTAAAACATTCCTATGGAAAATTCTTTCCATAACATGAAAGGTATTCAGTCTGGCAAAAGCAGAACAAATGCTCAAGAGTTGATAATCAATGAGTTTCAGTTCCTGATTCACTGAATTATTATGAATATTTTCTCATGCTTCACAGACTCAATGCCTTCAGCCATTCAGGGTGCCTTTTTATCTATGTATTCCTTCTATTCCATATACCAGAATTCACTCACTTTTCTCATACGTTCCACTTATTTTGCCTTCCACTTGAATACCTTGTGACATTGTTGATGATAAATGGATGTTAATGTAGACTTTGGGCTCTCCAGGAAAAATGTAGTAGTCTCAGTTTCAGTAGACTATATTTATATTCAATACTCAGATAACTTGATGCGAAATTTTCAAAGAATGAGGAAGAGAAGGAGAAAGAAAGATCATCAATCAAAAATTAAACTTAAACATTGGATATTTTTTATCGAATATTTGTGCTGTCTAATGATTTTGTTAATTTTAAAGTTTGGTATATTAATTTAGAAATTAATCGAATTCTTATCTTGCTATTCTAGACTCAATTTTGGCAAATTAACAGTTGTCAATGTTTCCCTCTCGAGGCAAAAACATTTCAATTCTGAATTTTGCATGTTCAATCCTTCCATTTTCATGGTTGACAATGATTAACATGGTGATGAGATTGCTTCTAGTCTATTTTTAGCATGAATGATTATCAATTCTGAAAAATAATGAGTATTTGGAGATGAAATTCAAGATTACATTCTCTCAGCGTGATTTTCTTTTCATCACTCGATGAATTTGATTTGGGAAAATTTTGCAGATTACAATAATCAATAATCCAGTTAGCCTGTAATTGCTTTAAAATTCGTAATGATTTTTGTTTTCAATTAGTTGGTGAAAATGTGTAAC
Source organism: Brevipalpus yothersi (assembly GCA_003956705.1). NCBI lineage: Eukaryota > Metazoa > Arthropoda > Arachnida > Trombidiformes > Tenuipalpidae > Brevipalpus > Brevipalpus yothersi. The sequence continues at coordinate 71,184 of QZCP01000089.1, forward strand.
ACACTTGCAGAATACTATCAAGGAATCAAATAGAGCTCCAGATTACATGCAAAAAAATGCTCAAAGTGCACAAGATACTGCAATAATCTTCTGTGAGTTTGATAGATTATCTAGAGCCTAGAATATCATCAATCATTACTGAAAATTTTTCATCAAAATTATCAGCAAAACTTCGATGATGGATGTAAGCCTTTATTTTTTCGGGTATCTGTGTGTATATTATATTGTAAAGATCTGATCTTTCAACTCCATCCAAGATTATTGCTGATTGAAGGCGGATCAATATTGGAAAGCTTTCAGGTGTGACCCACAATCAAACTAAATACGCACACAATCTGAATTGCAATAACAGATACACATAGTGATTACATTTCATCAAATAAGGCTACTGTGGGAAGCTGTGTATCTTGTGTGTCTGATTGCTTTTGTGACCTTTTCAAAACAAATAGTAAGCGAAATTCTTGTCACCACAAGCGTAGATCCATAAAATAAGAAATTCTTTTTCCGAAATATCCAGGATAAGCCATGGTATACCAGAAGAGTAGTAAGAAAAATACAGGAAAATGAGCTTTAGCCTGGAAACTTTCTGTCTTATCAAGCTGAGAGAAAGAGAAGAGAAAAAGCGTGGACAAAATTGTATTTGCTCAAATGGATACCAATTACACATGGTCAAAGTATATTTCGATGGATGTGCAATGAGACTGTTACGCTGGGCAATTATTCTCCTTCAGGTCTTTGAATTTGAAGCATATCTGACATCAGACAAATGATTCTGCTAATCGAAGATGGAAATTTTTATCCCCTTGTAACCAGAGCTCAGTATGGTGTTCATCGTGATGTGTAGTAATTGCTGCTGTTGTCCCCTTGAAAACTTGCACAATCGTTCCAGGGAGGATAATCCTAATAGATTTGAGAAGAATAATAGGGAATACTGGATCATCAGCCAAGATATTGATTACAGATGAATGTATGTGGAAGCATAACGAGAAGTGAATAGTCAAGAAGGGAATATACAATATGTAAAGAACATGAGCATGTTTACCCATGAAAACGATTGATATATAGTGTTTTGGTGGCCCCTACCGAATGGCCCATCTCATTGACAATAAGGTGAGAGAGAGAGAGAGAGGAACAGATGAAAATGATGAGAGTTCTTGAGAATATAGTTTATATATGTGAAATAGAGGAAGGAGGATGTAAGGAGGAGTAGGTGGAGGTGGCAATGATGGTTGAGGTTGCGGTGAAGTAAGAAGATGGAAAGAGAGGAAAGGAAAAGAGTGATCATATGTGCATCTTATTCATAGCGGAATTGCTGATGGCAACGACACTCACTGCACACACACTACTTAGGAGTGGAAATCAATTTTGGTTCCGATATATATAGTGATGATGGATATGTACTAGTGTGTGCAATTAGGTCTCTCTAGGCTCTCTCCGGTATGAAGGGTTCCTCGAGGGTGATGATGATATCAAAGATATCAAAGATGATGGTAAAAGAGGCGGGAAGGATAAACTCGGATGTTCTTGATGAGAGTGAAAGGAATAATCATCATCATCATCATTCCTGTTGCGTATTCCGAGCATTCTGGCCAATGAAATACGGATACCGTGCTGGAACGATACATGTATTTTTGGGCCACTATAGAATGATAATAGTAATGAAGAAAGTATGAGGTGAAGAAGTGTGATTCAAAGGGAATAGTTGAGAATATATTATCGATTAAGTGTGAACCTTGAGTCATCTTTTGGGTTTAGTTGCTCCTTCTTGATGAGAGATTGAATACAAGCTTTGGTTAGGTTGGAAGATGGAGAGAATATTTCCCAAAAGGAACTGAAAAGGAGGAGGAGATGGAAGAACTTGAAAATTTTTTTCATCCATTCAATGCAAATACGTATCTTCTCCTAATAAAGATTTCTCACCGGGTAATGCAAGGAAGCTTGATGTGTCACGATTAGGTATTTCTGAACGCAATTCCTTTTTCTGTTCCAACTTCATTTGTATTTTTCTTTTCAATTCTTCTGCTGTCATTGAATTTGGAAAACTTTTCTCTCTCTCTTGACTCTAAAAATAGACTGAGAACACATACACATACACATACACCCATAGAATGCAGACAGAATCTGGTATATGGTATAGCACAGTAAAATAATATTACAACGATCAACTGATGCTTCATTCATTTTATCGAGTTTTTTCACGATTTTCTTTTCCACTCTCTCAACCCAGTGGAGCATCTTTCAGATTTTTTTTTTCGCTTTCTTCTACTCTTCTCTGCCTCCTCTTCCGTTACTTTCCATCTTTCCGATAACCAAGTGAGATACTTCAATTTTCACAATATTACACCCAACAACCGGAAAGAGAGAGAAAATTTTTCTCCCACTTACACATCTCATGTTCAGCTTCAATTTGTAGACAAAAACCCATCACCATAATCGTTACTACTGACCTTAGGAAGATAGGATAAAAAAAACACATACACATACACTATGAACCTGGTGTTTGTTTTCTCAACATTTTTCAAAAGTTAGCGAAGCAAAACAGTATTATTGTAAAATGAGATGAAAACATATACGCACACACTTATCATAGGTATAGATTTCAAACCACGTATAACATTGGATTAACACAAATCCGTGCTTCTTTTCCATCGTTCTTTTGGGCTTTTCCTTTCTACAATGGCCGGGTTTTCATTATTACCAGTGACCACTCCATGGTATTCTTTACTACTGCATGCAAGCACACTACACTCAGTTGAAGAAGAGAATTCTGTAAGAGAGAGAGGAAAAGAAAGTAAAAGCATCAGTTCATTGATAGTATAGAGAGAGAGAGAGATGCTGCTTGACCGACTTACTATTTTTAGTAGCAAACAAACCTGACCATTGAATTGAGATGGAAAGAAAGGAATGAAAGGCTACTTGTATGTGGATCGCATACGATTTTTTTTTCGGATAAGAACCATTTTCGCTCACACTGTATTTGAATTGATCACACACTGATCAAACAGAATCCATAGAGAAAGAGAGAGGTTTTCCTTTTCTCTCTCTCTCTCTCTCTCTTTCAATCGTCAATCCTATTTTCAACTTGAAAAAGTGTGTAGATGGATTGCTTCATCTCGCAATCATGCCCCAGATTGTTCGCTTTACGGTTGTATTCATCAGAGAGAGATGGGTAGAGAAAGAGGATTATCGGGATAAAGTTTCAAAGAGTCCAAGTTGATTTAACTTTACGAATAAGAATTCATTTGCAAAAGATGAAGAAGGAAGGATTTATCTTGACAATGGCCATAGAGTGAAATTCCAGCTCAAATAAGGGTAAGTGAATTCCAGCAAAAGGAGCAAGATGATTCTGGGCGAATGATGATTACAAGGACCATGTTTACATTCAGATTTCTTTATCTTGAACAATATCATGCTGATTTGTGTGTGTATATGTGTATGGAAGATGGACCTTTCTCTCTGGAAACTACCAAGCAGCCATCAAAATGAACAGTCGTCTTCCATAACCATTTTCTACCAAATTAACATGAATAAGTTGTCCTTCTCCTTCATATTACGAGAGGCATGTTACCTTAGTTGGCAGAATTACTCATATTCTGGATAATATGGCGAAGAAGAAGAAGAAGAAGAAGAATATAAGGGATTCAAGTGTATGTAATTTGATCACACACACAACCAGCTAATGAGCATCTTTTCAGCTAAAATTTTATGTTCATCTTAATCTTGTCATCATCATGGCAAAGAGGATCTCTTTCTCTCTTGTCTCTTCTCACATGTATGGAGAAACACATAAACACATGAACACAATCAGGAGGCACTCTTCACACAAGATCATTTGTGTGGATCAAAAATGATGATGGACAAATGAGAAGACAAACACTTAAACACAATCAACTGTAAAGTGTGTTTGATTCACTGGAATATGTTTTCAAATCTACTGGAACCATCAAAACGAGAGAGAGTAAAACAAAAGGGATTACACACCACAAAAGTGATAAGCTTCTAGGGAAAAGTTTTTCACGAGAGTTTGTTCAGTTTCTAATATCCTCTCTCACAAGATTACTACTTTTGTACAGTGATTTTGAAAGCTTGAATCAATATGTTGATGGACACGATTTTGATGATGCTTCCATCATCAACATCATGATGATCGAGGATTAGAAAAGAGTTGAGAAAAACCCTTGAAATTAATTAATTTACAAGTTTTCGAGAAAAATTATCCCCCTTTGAAAAGTGCTCTCTCAAATGAACTGGGTTTTCGCGCTTCTTCTTTCATATCAACACGCTTTTCACTTTTGTTGGGTTTGTGCAAGTCACTCAACCAGGATTCGAATGTTGTTTTGAGTTTGCATTCAACCGGAAAAAACCATGCTTGATTCAGTATTTTTAATGTTATTTTGATAATTAATTGATTGATGAGAAATTTGTTTGAAGTTTTGATTCTATAGTGGAACATATTCATGTCAAACTATTGGTTAATGTTGTGCTAATAATATAACTGTCAACAGTGTACTTGATAAAGTTTTGTGTCAAGCTATTTAAAGGTTTGAGATGGAATCTTAAATCTTTTTGGATGATCTCCATTTCAAGGTTGGTTTTGGAAAATTTTTGTAATTTAAATCCGATTAGGGACAATTTTGATTAATTTCATCAAGTGAGGGTGGCCTTTTTTTCTATGTGTGTACAAGAAGGAGGATGATATTCGTCTGTCGAAAATTTTGTCTGAGAAGGGAATTGTAAACAACTCCATTGATTAATGACGTTAATTTAATGTTGAGTATGTTTACTTTGAATAGGAAGGGGTGTCGAAAATAATTTTCGAAAAACTTTTCCATGCCCGATATCTGTATAATTTACAGTATGGTGGTGATATTTTTTTTTCGGGTCCATAAGAACACAAAAGGGTATACATAACAGCAATCAACATTGGATAGCTCAATTTTTTCCACTCCACTTGTGATCATCATCATTTTCCGATGGATTGGTTGGTGTGGAAGATTCATAAGAGCATGAGATTCCGTTCCATAATATATATATATTCTCTCCTTTTCTTCGTTGGACATTTTCCTCTATCTATCTCTAATATCTCTAATATCTCTAATATTCGTCTATACCCAATAAGATGGACCCAAAAATCAAGTGAAACCCTAGGCAACACAGGCACACTAACAGGACAAGATTTATCCATGAGCAACTTAGATCATATTATTATCTTCATCATATCCAACTCGTTCACTATATATCTCTCATTCCCCATTCCCTATTCTGTATCCCTTTTTCCAAACAAGATTTTCTAACCTAATTTAGCCACCAATTCAGCGAGTTACTCGTCTGTGTGGATTCCTTTTACTCTCACTTTGACTGTATATAGCCTTTCTCACACCGAGAAGTGATGCGTTAACGATGGTTCATGAGGAGAGAGAGTTTCAGAGAGGAAATAATCTTTCTTTCTTTCTATCTATCTCTCTGTCTCATCTGTTCTTTTTCCTATTAGTAGTAGCTACACTTTTCCCACCTTCATAGTTGTCCTCATGATCTATCAGATTTCATGTGGAGAGAGAGATAGGAATAGTGAGAAAGATGAGGTTCATAGATGATGCTTATCATGATTTGTTCTCCTTTCTTGCCTAACTGCAACAATATTAATTTTTGTTCCCCATCTTTCTTAACAACCTAACAATGGGTCAACCAATTGTGATCCTCTCGTTCATGGACAATGATATCACTAATCCAACGATTTTTGCTTTCTCAATCAGAGCTATCTCTCATGTAGGCAATCGAATATCCATTTTGTAGTATAAAAGAGGTTTGAGAAAAGGTTTGTGTCCAAGAATGGATTTCTTGATCAATGTTACACTATCTGTGAGAATACTGGCCAGTTCTGGATGTTGAATCCATGATCCAGCCTTGACAAGCATACAAAGCTCATAAGTTTTCAGTGGCGAGAACTTCATGTTAGATGTGTGTCTGGTCACGAAATTTGAACCATCCATGCAACCGTCTCTCATGGATTCATAAGTTTTCATTTTGACTTTTATTGCTCTTTTCATTTCATTTTCACTCCTTTTTTATCGAGCTAAATAGAATTGCACCCAACAAATCTTCCAGCATCCGATGTGCTCCATCGAACATTGTGTGTAAACAGAATGGGTGTATGTGATGAGAATATTCTATGAATGGATAAAGTGTCACCGTTGCAAAGAATGCCAGAACCAGATTGTTTAGAAGCTATTATTGCTAAACGGTATAAGACAGAGTATGTGAAACCTTGCATAGAAAACTAAAGTGATATTGGAAGAATCGTGAAAGATGGAAAGAGGAACATTTCCATCTTTTTCTCTGTGAAGGTGAGAAAATAGGATGACCACGATGATCATCAAGAGCAATCTCATTTCTATCCAAACTCCACCGAGTGTACATCTATATACACACACGCATATATATATGGATAGTGAGTTTACTTCTTTTTCGATCGATATAAACAAGTGATGAGGAGAATCTTTTCACTGTCCTCTTCGTTCCTAGAGCTTTTATTTCTCCTTCAGCATCTCTCTCTCTCTCTCTCTCTCTCTCTCTCTCTCTCTCTCTCTCTCTCTC
>QZCP01000089.1:77819-176369 GCA_003956705.1 Brevipalpus yothersi
CTCTCTCTCTCTCTCTCTCTCTCTCTCTCTCTCTCTCTCTCTCTCTCTCTCTCTCTCTCTTTAGCTTCTTTTTCTTACTATCATTCTCTTTCTTCTCATATCTTGACAATAAACGGCCCAGTCAGTAAGAAAGAGGATAGTAGACTAGACAAAAGAAATTCTTGAGGGATGCTGAATGTGAGAAGATAGCTACTGGATTGGAAGAATTGGGCAAAGAGAGAGAAAGATTTCACTTTTCCTTTCACTTTTCTCAGCATCTCTCATTCTCCTCCTCCTCCACTGTTCTACTTCTATCGTTTTGCTTGGCTTGAGGATGTCAGAGAGAAAGGTGACGAAGATGACATTTTTACCAGTTCAGATAGCCTCACATTTATTGTATGTGTATATGTGTAAAGAGGGTGAAGAAGAGGGTGAAAAAGAGGGATAGACTGAGTGGAAAACAATGAGAAATGATCTTTTTCTGGTCCATTTTAGTGTGATATTCTTTTCCTCTCTTATGATGATTCTTAGCTCGTCAGCGAATTGTGGTCATGAACTTATTTCGCTTTTCTTCCCTAATGAGCCCACTGTATTCGGCTGACAGGGTAAAAAATTGTCTCTACTCTTTGTTGATGAACACTGCTACTGTATGAACTATTTTTCCGGTTCAAAGAATTCAATGTTTCTATTCTCTATCGCTTCTTTTTTGTTGATTCTTATCATTACTTTATCCTGACAATTACTTATCCAGTCTCACGCCGGAGAGTGATTATTCTTTCTTTATCAAAGCTAATCTTCAAATGAAGAGGAAACCTGTGTGTTGGAATAAATTTTCGTGAATACACTCTATACTCTATACCCGAAAAAGTCAACCCTTCATTGGATTTGGAACAACTTTGTATTCCTCCTTCTCCACCAATTGTTTCTCTCTCTCTCTCCAACATTTCCATATATTCTGTGGAAATTCTGTAACTCCATTTTTTCTCATCAAAATTAGATCTATTGGGAGAAAGTATTGTCTTTTACCATTCCTTTCTCGACATTACAGAACTGACATAAAAGCTACAAGTTGAACTGATAACTTTACTCTAGCTTATTAAGTTTTACCATTTGTTCTCATCACTCAATCACTTATCTTGTTTTGTGTTCCTAAGAGATACATGTACATGTATATCAGAAAGCTATGTTCGTTATATGTTCTCTTTCTCTCTGTGTTTTGATTCATTTTGTTCAGATTCATGTAAGATTTCGAATAGACATACTTACATTGCCGGTGAGTAGAAGAATGAATTGAAATCGATATTTTTTTCAGTCAAATCAGATGAAAAAGGATGAGTTTTCTCATGATAGCTGTCATCAGCTGCACTATTTCTAGGAAGTTCGATTTTTTTCTAGCAAATCTAATTCTCAATAGACTCACGACTTATCTAACAAGATTTTCTTTCTCTCTCACCGATAGACTCTTAATCTGTAGCCCAGTTTTTGCTAACATTTTCCTTTGAATAGCTATACTGGTTGGGAATTGTAAGAGAATTTTGTTTCAAAATAGCTAATAATTCACTTCAACCAATATTCAGTCCGTAATCGGGTTTGTTTGCCCCCTTCCTCAACCAGAAATCAATCTCAAGTTTCAGAATTGGGAAGAATAGAAATACTAGGGAACACAAAGAGAGTGACACTAAGAGGAGCATTGAATGTCTAGAATTGAAAAATGACACTTGACAGATTATCAGAATAATTTCTCTGACCAGATTAACCGAGACTTTTGCTTGATCAACAGGGGTCATATGGTTTCTGTGACAAGATGTCACAAGTTCTTTTTCAACTTGATTGTGAGTGATTTTTTATTTCACAAAAAATCTTTCCATTCCCCTTAACCATACAAGATACCTTCGAGAAAATTGTTTGGCCTTTCAATGGACAGAAGAAAAGAGAAAAAAACTGACCGCGAAACATCAAGTTTCGATCTGGTTGAATGACACATCGAGATTCTCTTGATATCAACCCTTGACATTGATAAGTGATTGGCTTGCCCCTAACTTGTGTTCGCTGGCATCGATTCATTTCATTTGGATCAATTGTACAGAATCAATCAAGATATGTCTTTGGGGGCAAAAGAGATGGAGAAGATGGGAAATAGGATGAATGTTGGGAAATATTCATTCTATCTGATGAAAATGATTCAACCTTCTCATTGAATGAGCGACAATAATTCTCATGGATTTATTTTATCTTCTCATATTCACAGCTCACGTGTACCAAATGAGAGAGAGAGAAAGAAAGTTCCACATCAGATGATCATGAAAGTGTGTATATACAAAATAGGCATCAAACGAAAAGCTTAGCTAATTCAACTTATCATCATTCGAAGCATGAAAAAGTTGGAGACAAAGAATCGGCACAAACCATAATGATGATGATCCGGTAGAATGTCAAGCGGAAGAAAAGAAAAAAGGGCATCACTGGTAAAGAGAGAATGATATCGAGGAAGAAGATGGAAAAGGATGCTGGAAAAAGAGAGGAAGATCAGTGAAGCTGGTAGTGTGTCTAAGAACAAGTATCACTCAACGGGTATGATGTGGGTTTGTCGATAGAAAACCCATCATCATAATAAGAAATGAGTGAGTCCATTAAAGACTCTCTTAAATTCACATGATGCTTAGGATTCCAGATGAGATGAACTCACTGTCATTATCACCGTAATACTACTCACCCAAGACCCTTCAACAGATTTGTTTCAGCTTCTCTTAGTGAAAAGTTTTTTCTACTATACGGTTAACCAAAACCCTACTAATACGCATAACATTGGACAAAAATAGATGTAAATTAGAGCTTAGGTATGAACCAGTAACTCTTAAAGCAACTGAATATTTTCTCTCTTCTTTTTCTCTCTTCGCTGATCATAATGATCTAAGAGCTTCCAAGTGAGAAAATTTTATTCCATGAAAATCATCTCATGATAGAACACTAGCCTCTGATCACCTTTTTTCTTGCACAAAAATTCTTCAATCGAACATCCCAACAGTCTCCTTAATTTTCTTCTTTCTCCATCTTCCTCCTCCTTACCCAGCCACTTATCGTAAACTTAAGATGGTGATGAAGGGCCATTCGAATCTCATTGTTTACTAAACTTCATCTCTCAGTAGAACCAATTCGTGAGGCTATTCTGAGCAGAAGAGGGTTGATTAGTCCCTCAGGACGATACCAATGATGGAGATGTGTGTGTGGATGGAGTAAGAAACATGGGGCCTTACTGGTGTTCCTCATTTCATTCATTTATCGTACCAGAAGTGATGCCTTAAATTCTAATATTCAGTAGCGATGGTGATATTTTCTCATTCTCCTTCTTCTCGTATCAATTTAATTCACCTCAAGGCTTCCCTCCAAACTTCTTAACTCAAAAAAAAGTAGAAAGAGAGTCATTTGTTGATCTCACCTTCCAAACACTGTTTCTCTCAAATGCTTAAGTTCATGGGCACTCTCACATAAACATACACACTCATTTCGATGAATCTTATGCCCAAAGAAAAAAAAGTACCTGTCCAAGAGGAGAGAGAGGATCTAGGAAGAACTATATGCGAGAAAGGTTCGTAACTTAAATTCTCCATAGGCTATTGGAATCACTGGGAATGTACCCACTAGAGCTTTGACGTCTTCAGCGTCTTGAGTGTATATATTTCGATGAAGCTTAGTCCAATCTTGTTGGAAAATATCTCTTCACTCAGTTGAGTTGCTGAATCTTTTTCTCTTTTCAAAATCATCGAATTCAATAGTTCCCATGTGAATCCACACCATAAGCCTCTTTTGAGATCAAAACTCAGCTCTCGATCCTCAAGAAGTCCAGAACTTTTCTCTCTCTCTCTCTCTCTCTCTCTCTCTCTCTCTCTCTCTCTCTCTCTCTCTCTCTCTTCCTCTTCATTCCTGGCTATTGAAGAGAATTCAGTGCAAAAAAAGGTTTGCAAAAGAGATGAAATTTTTTTTCTTTTTTTATTCTTCATCCTACTTTATCGTTTCGCGCCCTAATAGAAAAGATTTTATCTTGTACTGATCCCAGTTATTCTGATTTTATTTTTCAAGACATTGTTAAAGTTTCAACCCCAAAAGAATGATAGATTTGTCTGTGTGAAGTTGTTTTGTTCCTATTTGCCAATATTTTCAGTTGTAAACAACTTTCTCATCATAAAACAAAATATAAACTGCTTGTCATATTAGCATACTTTCGGTTGAGATATCGTATTTCGCCAGGTAACCTTGAGTTTTCTTAAATTAGCGAGTTATTTATATATCGGTTTCCAAATTTATTCTCTCTCTGACTTGTCATTCACACATTCATGGTTAATTGTTTCTAATTTTACTCCTCATCTTCATGTCAAGTAAGAATTGATCTCTCTTACACCCAGATGATAGAGTTTCGTTGAATTGATTATCACGTATCATAATGGATTCCTCAATCATCACCTCCTTTCCAACTAATCATCTAACCGATAAATCAATATCGGTGAGAATCTCAATCCAAAATCCACTCTATTGAACCTCTTTCATCCATTCTTGTATTGATTAAACAAATCATCATTGTTATCGTTTATTTTCTCTCTCTCACTCACTATTCAAGGGTTTGAAAAGAATATCTGTATACAATGAGAATCGATGGAAGAGAGAAAATATTCTGTTGGTAGAAAGAAGAATTTGTTGTTGAACATTATTCTCACAATCAAGTAGAGGAAAAAGAGACAGAATGAAAAGAGAAAAGTGTGATATAAGTCTTTAGTGAACTTGATCAACAGCCAACAGCCATAATTTGCATCTCATTGGCATGCATTCATTTCAGAATTCAGGGAAACAACTTTCCATGTGTACCATCATATTAACACACGTGTGAATTTTGCTCTTCTCCCTATCATTCATTGAAATTATCTGAAAGATATTTAGTGGAGAGTTCTCCGATCTTATCATGCCCAAAAGGAAATTGACCATGAAATACACTGTACTTTGAAAAAAATTCGATATCTGAATGAATAGTAATTGCACAGTAGCCATGAAAAGTGTTGAGTAACGGTCTAGCCAAGCATCTTCACTCGAAGGATTTACTTTCTCTCTTTTCGTCTCTTTGAATAAAGAGATGAATATTTGCTTCAAAGATAGACGTGAATACGAGAAAAATAAGAAAAAGAAAAATCGATTTGAATATTCAAATTCCAAATCTTTGGAATCTGCTTTCCTGATCTCCCAGGGCAAAAGGTGCACTACTCTTCATTTTGATTCACTCTTTTCTTGTTGGATTTACTTGGAAAGTTCTGTCCTAATCAATTCAATTTACATTCAAAGGATATGAAATAAGGTCAAATTTTATGTGTGATAAAATCCACATAACTTCGAATTTTTCTCCTCTCTTGAGAACATCATAATGGACACCTTCGACTTGCAATTGATTTGGTGCATTCTCTGAATAGTCAATGAATGATCGACTCTCTGTGGATCTGTGTCTGATTTCAAGATGCGAGAAACTTGCGAATTCTTCTCATGTCTCTGCTACTTCGAAATGTTATCATGATTCTGGATGGCTCAATATTTATCACATCTCCAATGTCGAATGTCAACAAGATTTAATGGTTGACAATCTGAGCAACTTTTACTCGTCCCAACTGGTCAACATTGGATCGAACGAATGGCATATGTGTGTTTGTGTATATGTGATTGCTTTATTTTGACATTGTGTAAATATTACTCACAACTTATGGCTCAGAATTTCATCGAAATTATGTTAACTGTATTCCTTGTCGTCTGGACAGTGATCTCATGAGAATTAATCGTCGTATTAAGCTCACAAAATCCAACTGGAACTTTTTTCCTCTCTCCTCTTCTCTTGACTTTGCCACTGACTTTTTGGGTTTTGTGTATATGCTTGTGTGTGTCCACACATTGGAATAAGGTATATTCCAATGAATCCTATAAATTATTCTCTCTTTCGAAATCTTCTATTCATTTGCTCTTGCAATCATATGCGAAAATACATGGTGAAAAAGGCGGATGCCAAAAGGAAAACATGTCTTTTCCTGAGATGGATTGCATCTTCCATCCGATTTTCTAAGCTCACATGAGCTACTACAACTTTCTCTGTTCATGCTTTCATCTTCTCTCTCTCTCTCTCTCTCTCTCTCTTTCGATGTGTGTATGTGTGTATAATTTTGATGGTAACATGATGGTCACTCAAAAACATGAGATGGATGGATATTATTGAAGCTGTGGGCTGATCCAAATCATACTCTGGACATTTCGAATATTCACGCTGTGCTTTCATGATGCCAATCCAGGGAATCTTTTATCGATTCACCGGGGATCTCAGATTCTCTATAATTCTTGGATGCAATTTCCTTTTTCAAGTGAAAGAGAGAAAAAGAGAAAGAGAATCTCATGCAGTGAAGCTTTACTGGTCATTGCAGAGTATCAAGTTGACTTCTCATGTCATTTAAATATGGATGAGCTTTGATATTTTTTTTCTTTCCTTCTCTTTTTCTCTAGTCCCAATTCGATAGGATTTCGAATGAATTCAAAGCTTTTCCGAGTCCAATCGAAATCGAAATGCACCGTTAATTTAAGAGTATGATGGAACGTCATATGGATCGATGAAAAATGAGATTTTGAGAATTTGAAAATGGGATCAACGGTTGACATTCGACCATTCATATTCTTTTTCCCATTCAAACGATTTTACCATGAAATTTCCGTTTAATACAAAAAGTTTTTCCGCTTGAATTCTGACATGTATACATACACACACATCTTTTACTCACATTTTGTCCTTTTTCACTTTCTCTTTCACTCTGTCTCTCTTCTCATTCATTCTCTGGTATGAAATGTGTATTCATATATATATGTGTGTGTGTGTATGTACTCCTCAGCAATTCTCATTCCTGGGTCCATCCTTTCCATCAAAAAAAGGAAATAATGGACCCAACATGATTAAGTGATCGCTTTGCGTGGTGGTAACATTTTTCTTCACATCATCTCTATGAATCATTCTGAAGGCCAAACAATAGGGGAGCAAAGCAAGTGGTCTTTATTCCATCAACTGACCAGTAGTAGTAGTCAGTGGTCAGTTATATCTGGAAAGTTTTGCCTTCCAGATTAGGTATCAAAATATCTTACTGATTGCAGATGTAATGATATTGGTCATTCACCGAATACCTTTTCTGCTTGCTGGATATTGTCTTTCATCATAGGTGAATCTATAAAAGAAAGAATGGTATTTCGAAAGAGTTCACTGATCATATGACAATGATCTATTTCCGATTTCAAATGAATGATTAATGAGTGCTGATCATAGTGAATACATGATGCTGAACAACATGTGTATTCATGATACTCTTGTTCTTCTTTTTACTCCGGTTTCTTGTCCTTTTTTTCCTCTCATACTCATCTCTCTCTCTTCCAAGTTTTCCATGAATAAGATGAATCAAAATCCTGTTACAAAAATATACTCCAAAATAATCTATAAAATGTTTGCTTGGTGAATATTATGTATTGGAAGAAAGGACTGAAAGTTTTTTGACTTCACATATCATCCATAAATATCAACAAGATGTGCATACTAATCAATTCTTTGGAAAGAAAAAAAGCCTCAGGTGATTGTATGTGAAAGTCGAAAAATGTGAAGATTATTGGCTTCCCATCCATATGCTGAGAGTGCAACTAAACGGTCCATATTTTTTTGGCCCCAGAAAAGATTGTTTCCTTCTATTCTTCTTCTTTTATATCATCTCTTCTTCTCTTCACATTCAAGATGCTGAGCCATCGTATTTCCGTTCACTTGCTTTCTCTTTCCCCTTTTCTCTCTCCTACTCTTTTCCCATGCAAAATGATACCATTGATGATGACATGGCCACTTGATTTTGGGACCGGCAAGTTGATTGATTGATTGGGGGCTATTATAGCATCGAGATCAGTCTGTATGTGTTCATGAAGTGAAGTGACTTTTTTTTTATCAATTTTCATCGTAAAGCTGCCTGTTTGAGTTGAAGTTTATTCATTGTCCAGATTGTTGCCTTTCTGTATGATATTGAATTTCATTTGACATTGTCAGTGGACAAGAATTTATATGTGTATCCGATACCGATGATCTTATTGTCTTTCCTCAAATTCTCTGGGTACACATTGGGTATATCTGGAAGAACAATATATTCTAGAAGGATCGATTCTCACTTGTCCATTGGAATGTCTTTTTTTCGTCTATCGTACCATAAAAAAATTCAATATCCTCGATATGAGATATTCACTTTGCTCTTTTTTTGGGTATCCATTAGGTTTAGCAACGAGAGAGAATCCTACCTGTTTGTATTGTGTTTTTCTGTTGTGTATATGAGTATTGTCAATATATTGCACAAGTACAGTTTGCCTCATAGTGAAGGTTGCAAAGATCAATCCATATCTGATCCAATTAATACACTGATTTGGAAGAGTTGAAAGAAGTATTTCATACTCCTACATCTTGAAGCATTGTCTGATACGCATACGTAATTTGGTTATACATTGTTTTCCATACCGGAATCAAGAATATTCAATTCCTTACAATAATAATATAGCCAACTTGTTTGTTAGATTTACCGTTTTATTCTTTTTCTCTCTTCTTTACTCTTTCTCTTACAATGATTATAGTGTACCGGTATTTTATTCTAGGAAACAGCATGCAAAAGAAACCGAGAAAAAGTAAATCTCAACCAGAGAACAGTGTAATTATCTTGCTTTCCAAGCTGTTACAAGGACCACATACACATGCACACATACACACACGATGAATAGGGAATGAAGCTGTGATACTGATTTCCAGATACAACTACGACTACTGCTACTACCGGCAACCATGATTCCACATCGATAGCTTTGTGTGTTGGATCATTCATTACGATAATCTGGATCCATTAATCAGTGACATGGTATTGAAGAAGTGTAATAGTAGTGGCACAAAATAGCAGGTATAACAGCCTAGATATCCAAGTAACATGTATGCATCTGACCAATCTTGAATGTAACACAAATCTCCGTTAGAAGATCCACAATATTCTTCATGATCTACATTATTAGACAGGAAAAGTAGCATGAATCTCGTAAATAGTAAGAAAATCTATTAGATAGATCATATTTTAATTGATTTAATATGTTTCATGTGTACATGGGCTGGCAGCAAGTTTTCCAAATCATGTCAGATAGTTTTCCACACAGAAATTTTCTCAAACTAATTGACTTGATGGTCAAATTTGGAATTTGGAATTAAGAGATTTCATTCTGAATATAAGGAATGTTTCTATATCTTGATAAATAACCATTAAGAAGGTGTCAAATGATGATTGCTCTTTGCTTCTACATCATTTTATGACAATTTGGGAGGAAAAAGAAGGAGAAAAGAGAAAAATAAAGTGAAAAAGAAGTAGAAAAAAGAATAAAATTTCGCTCACAATAATACAGCTGATAGATAATTGATGATATAAAGACCGAGAAACTCAGCAACATTTGCTAGTAACTTGTATTTTTGGAGCATTTTTTCTCGATTTCATCTTTCGATTGTTGTGTTGAATAGTGCCTGGAATATAATGAAATATACTGGGAAATAAAGAGAAATAGAAATATTTGTCCAATACATACAGTAAGCTGATATTGATGAACACAATGAATGAGATATGAATTAAACATTGATCATATATATTAGATTTTTCAGTTGAATTGATATAAAAAATTCAAGTCTCTTATGTTGGAAAATATTTTGCTTGATACATTCTCATGAAAACTTTATTCGAGCTCAAGTTCATATGGACTTTGGGAACCTTGCAGTGGAAAGAGGAAGAGAAGAAGCTCAACCTGTAACGAACATTAATCCTCATACTAAACTTGATCCTTATAAAAACCCTTCTAAAACTATATTTGTGATGATCATTTTGTCTAACATTTCTCCTGGAGGCAGCCTTAAAAAACTTTATATCTAGATTCTAACATACTGATAGCAATCTTACAGATTTATAAGAATTTCTAAAAATAGAATCTGAACTCAACAGGCTTTTCCATGGAAAGAATTCATTTCAACTTATCTAACTTTTTTTCCAAGATATATATCCGAGAACATTCACACGCATAGAGAGAGAGAAAGAATTTTTTTTTCAATATACTCTCACCGAAAAGTCTGTTTACTCAATTTTATCCACTCTTGACACTGAAAGATATTCCAATATTATCATGCAGACTCTTTATTTATGTAAACACCAATTTTTCAAAATCATTCTCTTCTCTCCTCTTCTCTCACTTTCGTCCAATTCGATTTCATTTTTCACCTTGTCACTTTTGGTCTTTTTGTTGCTTCTGGAATACAGTTGAAAATTTTTTCCACTTTTAACCCGATATCGATTGAATATTCCATGAGGTGGTAAAGTGTTTTGTGTGTTTGTGTGTCTCTTCTTCTCCCCTGGAACTGTTCAAATATCATATGTATATGAAAGACACTTTTTTGCTAGGTTTTGAAAGATTAGAGGGGGTTCGATAGATGTGATTGTGAATTCAAATTTTTTCTTCTTCTCTCCCTTCAAGAATATTCCCAGATCTTGAGCAGTGGAAATTTTTCGCAAAATTTCTTCTCAAAAGATTCATGGAATTTTATGATGAATCTTTTTCTTACCGCCTTTGCTACCTTTTATCGATCTCTACTATCCTCTGATCTCACAAGAATGTTGGAAGAGAGAAGAGAATAGATCTCCATTGATTTCCGCATCCATTAGCTCAAAAAGTCTCTCCTCCATCTTGCTGACCTTCCAATGCCATTGGATTTCGATTTCCTTGAATCAGCGATTCTTAATCAAGTTAAATTGATACCAAGGGCTTAGTCCTGATGGGTGCAGAGAATATTGGAGATTTTTGGCAAATTAAATTTTGATGAGTACAAGCTTATATTTTGACACACATAAAAAAGATTGTGCAATTGATTCGATAATGCTTCATTGATTAAAGTTAAATCGAACACCGACAGCAAAATCAGCTCTCTTAATGCTGGAAGGATTCCCTCTCTTTCTTTCTCTCTCTCTCTCTTCGAATTGATTTACCTCTACTTTCCCGATTTTGCACCAGAGTGTCATCAAGGCACCAGGAGGTATCAAACTTTTGGAGCGAACATTATTGTCCAGATTGGTGGAAAATTTTAATGCTCACAGCATTTTAAGCTTATTCACTTCGATGAAAACTTTTTTTTCCCAATTGGACCAAAGTCTATCCCCACCAATATATTGAACCTCTTCTCGACCGTAAACAGTGAACTTGGCCATCAGCGAAGTAAATAGAGCCTTTTTTACTCTCCTTTCATGGGAAAGATTCAAAAATTTTGTATACCATGTTGCCTCTCTGTATTTGTGTTGACTCTCTATCTGATTCCAATTGGCTGAACAATCATCTCCCTCTCTCTGTCTTTCTTTCTCTCTTTCCCATTATGAGACATCGATTTCATGACTGATATGAGCCCAAATATTTGAGCTAGAAGTTCTACATTCGAGTCCCTGGTCAAAATTTTCCAGATATTGGAATCGAGAGCAGGGAACAGCTAACTTTTTGACTCCAATGGCTATGTACGTATATGTACGTGTATGTATATGTTTGATCATTCAACTAAATATCCGATAAACTAATAATCAAGTTGTTGAAAATGTTGATTATGGTATTTATGATTCACAAATGATGTCATTTTCCCCAAAATGATAATCGACTCTGGGATCATTCTAATAGGGTTTGAAACTTTTTCCTCATTTTTTTATTCTCTCTCTATTTTTTCGTTTATCTCAATTCACTTCCACAAACTGGTCTTCCACTCGAAGCCCATGAGAAAATAATGATGAATATTGATGAAGCGAGTGATATGATTATCGTTGACGTGCACTTAATTGCAGAATGATTTGCAAATAAGATCAGATATTCCAAATTATATATATACATATAACATGGCACTGATTGCCGATGAACGTATTCGAATGATGGGCCTTTCAATTCTGTGGAATTTGAGTGCTAAAATGCACGCGAGAACATTTTATCTTCCTCTTTTTGAAATGGGAAAATTTTCTACCCTCATTATCACATATTCACACCAAATTCATCTGCTTTTCTCATCTCCTATTCCTATTCCCATTCTCAACTCTCATTTCCAGTCTTTTACGATTTGAATTGTAAATTCGAATCTCTCTCTCTCTCTCTCTCTCTCTCTCTCTTTGCTTTCTATCTATTCTTGGTTGAAGTAATGGCTTTTACTCATCTCTATGAGCGAATTAACAGTGGATCAATCAAAAACAATTCTTCCAAGCGTGCTCAATCCAATGAATGTCTTTCCAAATTTTATGGTCCAATTTTTTCTAACTTCATCGCCTTCCAACAGCTGAGCATGTGGTTTTAATTTGTCGATACAATTGTGGGCTTATCATTACAATTTGAGAATACAGTTGATGGAATGAGGAGGTAGCAAAAAATTAGTAGCTTTAGCGAGTAGGATTTTGTTGTTTTTCAAATTTTGATGCAAAGATTGTGTATTGAATTTTATTATGTTACCTCGTGTCACCCCTCGAGTCTGATTTTTCTCGAACTTCTAGCCAAACTCAGTGATTACTGGAAACTGATCTCTCATTTCATCCAGCTTATCTTGCTCAAGATATTCTTGTTATGAACTCGGATTCCTCTGATCAATTCTTCCATTTTTTGAACAATGTTGATTCTAGAAAGCTTCTTCGCTTTTTTGTACAAGGCTCAAAATTTTGAAACTGATTCCCTTTCCGAAAAAAACACTCTTAACAACCTGTGAAAAATGATCCAGCTACCAGGAAGTGGAAATATTGATTTTTTGACTAGAGTTCTCCATGTTATTTGACCTTTAAGAAATGGTCAAATCGCTTGAGGCTACTTAAGGAAGGTGTATGTGTGTATGATATCTCGTGTATCTTCAACATTATGACCTACATTCTAACTTCTCTCTTCACCCACATATCTTCTGGTTATCAGTCGAAGCTCAATCATCATTCTCTGCGTGCCGAAAGTATCATGATTCATTTTCTAAATTTGGACTTGTAATCAGGTTCGCTCTCTTTCAGTTGGAAAGAATATCTGATATTCCTAGAAAAAAGTATATTCTCTGCAGAAAAAAGTGAACCACGTGTTTTTCTGAATAGAATCTAAAAATAGCAACTCTTCATTCATTATATTTTTCATGTGTTGAGCTTTTTCATCTGATTCTCCAGATGAATACATGAATTCTTCCTCGACAAACAAACAATCTATTTCTATTTCTAGAATATTTCTCTCATTGATTGAGTAAGAGGATTGAATCATACGTACTGATAATTGCCCACATATTCCGGTGATGATGATGGTAACATGTTCATCTGAGCATCATATTACTCAAATAGAACCTTTGACATTAGAATTGATTCTCAAATATCTTTCTCTCTCTCTTTCTCTCTCTCTCTTTCTTTCTTTCTTCTTTTTTATCAGTTTGAATCATTGATCAACGGTAATTGATGTAGATAATCATTACTTTGAATATCATTCTTGAAGTTGAACACTTGTTATTGCCAACAATAGTCTTGGAATTTTCTTCATTCAACAAAGTGATAAACATTTGAATCACATCTGACTATTGAAAAGCATATCTGCAAACCATTTCAAATGTATTCGAATATCTTCCACAATATAGAAAGCTATTACTTACACTCAAAAAGCTATCCCAGATACACACACACAATGGCTGTCTCAAAATAACTTAAGCCATAAAAGTTTTGTTGCTTCCAATACAGGGCCATTAAATTACTTGTGGCAATGTCCACTAAGTATATATATCATCCATGTAACCAGTAGGAGTACCTTGAATTTGACCGTAAACATAGATAAATGTGTTCGTAACAAACCTTAGAATAGTGGAAGATCCAAGTGTATGGTTATAAATGTTTATTGTTATTTTCAATGACACATACTCGGGCCATTTGGATGTACGATTGATGATTCATTGTTTACTTTTTTCTTTTCTTTTAATTTCACTTACACCTGTGACCCCACATTCCATGAATTGTTTTGTGCACATTTGAATCATCCACAATCACCCTCCTCCTTCTATTCCTTACCACACTAGCATTTTTCTAGACCAATCTTTCATTTCACAGGATTTGCATCCATTGCTCCATGCATTCTTCCTTGTCAGAATTTTCCAAACCCAACTCTATGCTTTGTATGTGTATGTGTTTGTGTGTATTTGCTCTCACCTAAAAATCATCATCATGATGAGATGAAAGGGCAAGAAAGCAATAAGGTAAAATGTTGTCAGAGGAATTCGACTATATAAGTATGGCACTTATACATGTACATTGTTGCATAATGGCAGAGTCTTTCTCTCTCTTGACCATATTTTCCGTTCGTGTCGCTGAAGCGACTACGAACCTTACTTACATTCCATTCTTATCTCACCTTTATTAATTATCTATCCCTAATTTTCCCCTAAAATTGTGAGATTTGAGCCAATAGAATGGCTCAAATCATCTCCCTAAAATTACTTACCTTTGTTAGACTAAATGCATTAGGTATATAAGTCGAAGACACTTGCGGTCTCGACACATTGAACAGAGCTATTGTAACCAGAACCTAGATGATTCGGTACAGTTCAATTGTCCGCATTAGAAGAATCGCTGTAGGGAACAGTCTCGAGAATAAGAGTGACCTAACCTTCTAATTGTTCAGAAATTATCAGTTAACCTCAGAGAAGAGGAGTGAACAAATATATATTTTGTACTGATTAATTTGCTGTGTGTTTTCTCGCGTGTTGAAGCTAGAGTTGAGGACTCTGAGCTATTTATTAATTGAAGTTTATTTAAGTAGTGGAAAAGGTTCGCGAAGAGATCTTTCTGGCCTTCCAATCATTCCTGAAGGAACAATTGGAAGTGGAGCTGAGAGATAATTCGGAACAAGTGAAATCGAAAACTCAACTAACTCTTGAGTACGTCAATATTTTCCTGAAGGAAAATATTGGAACTCGAGTCAGGGTGAGAATTCGTCAGTCGATTCTGTAGGATCTGACTGTAGGTACTAAGACCTTTATCTTAGTTGGCGAGCGTGTTTAAGATATTCAAGTCTTAAGAAAAGGGAATCATTCGGAACATTGTTCGAGTTGGATCCGTAATACGGACCTCTAGCTTCCTGATCGTTACATACGGAAGAGTAGGTTGCGCTACACTATCACGTCCACATCGGTCTGAAGGAAACTCTCCTCAGACGATAACGTAACAACATCAGAAGCATCCTATCTTCTTATCATCTTATTCCTCTTTCTCTCAGTTTTCTTGAGGCTTATTTTCTATCCTCTCTCTCTCTCTCTCTCTCTCTCTCTCTCTCTCTCTCTCTTCTACTGATGTTTTACGCCTCCTCTTGTTGGCCCAAATCAACAGTCAAAAAGAAGACAAGAAAAGATGCCAGTGATGATAGATGTTTCTCACATCACTTGCAAATCGATTCTATAATTTCACTTGATTACATCACCATTGTTCTACTGCTACTACTACTCTTAATAAGCTATCTGCAATTTGCTTTTGTACCTTAATTTGTGGAAAAAGAATTTTCTCACTTCTGCATGGTATTGAGACCAACACACATACATACCAATTCAGTTTTCCTTTTCCTATTCTGATGATGAAATGTTCACTAACAAACTGATCATTCGCGCTCTTTTTTTCTGTCTGTGTTCTCTTTTGTTTTGGCATCTCAAGTTCGTCTCTTTCCAAAAATCATCCATCTCCAGTGATTTGCCATTGTTTGGGCGAAAAATTGTCACCAATTAGATGAGACCATGCTAATTAGTATGTGAGAAGGAAAGAAAGAATTCATTTGGTTGATGCAAGAATAGAGAAAGAATGGAATGAGATTTAGGCAAATACTTGAGTAGCATTGCTAAAGAATTTGTCGTGGAGATGAATAATATAAAAAGAAGCAAGTTAAAGGGAACGGAGAACTTACTCAAACACATACACACACAAATAGAAGGCAATATTCAGTGATTCAATATTCCAGCGAGAGCCTAGAATTCTGTGTTCATATTCTTATCTTGAATGCTGGAATTTTCTCCAACTAAGCTTCTCAATCCATCATCCCCACTATCCACATTCCTCATGCATCTTCAACAGTCAACCAATCTGTTCAGTGTGCTATTCCCTGCTAAGGCTGATAGTTCTAGATTCCTCTTTCTCTCTCTCTCATCATTCACCAGTCTCTGTTTTGCCTGAGGCAGTTCCAATAACAAGAATACAGGAATAAGTCATGCAGTTATTTATTGCCAACAACAAACGATGGTCCCGGTCAACAGTGGCAATATCATATTGGTGTCACCATGTGGTGATCTTTCATTCTGAAATATCCAAATTAGATAGAATCTAGGGAATATAGAATATGAATTCACATTATACTGCCAGGAACGTTTGGACCCTCGATATTTGACTTGTTCTTTGAATTTCGTCAGTAAAGGTTACTCATTGCTGTTTGTGACAGTTTCATTTCTATTTTGCTCTCTCTCTCTCTCTCTCTCTCTCTTTCCATCGTCCTTCCCAATTCATCATCATGTCCCTTCATCCAACATTTCGGAGCTATTCATCTTTGATTATTTATGTGTATGTCTGTGTGTCTAGGCATTGTTTAGTGTACATTAGGCATGAGATGAAAAATATTTCCTTTTTAAACAATTTGAAAGGAGTATAAATGTGCATGCCAAAGCGGTTCACCAAATTTTCCATATCTATCATATTTTTACTTGTATTTTGGGTTATGTGTTTGAAAATAATCCTCTCTGTTCACTTCATTTCGACTGTTCATTTTCTTATATGATATTTCACCATCCATCCATTCTTGAGGCCATCGTAATTTATGAATGATTCCTATGGATAGAAATATTTGCCCAGAATTAACTTTTGCCCAGGATTGACGTCAGTGTTACCATAGTAGCAGCAAATAGATAGATAGAGAGTGAAAGAAAGAGAGAAAGAGAGAAAGAGTAATAGTAAGAGAAAAAGAAAAAGGATGAAGATGAGGATGCTGGGTGAAGAGGTGATTCCAGGGATCTCAACTCAGCGAAGGATGAGCTACCGCCACTACTTCTACTACTACTATAACCATAGGGAAAAAAATCTAGTGTTACTAGAATAGAATATGATTGCAAGACAAGAGATTGCTAAAATAGGGCCAAAGTCTATGTATCCATAGAGAAAGATAATAGTAAATAGTTTGCTGGAGATGAAAATGTTTTGCAGAAAAGAAGTCATTCGAGTGAAAACATCTTTTTTTCTCTCTCTCTTATTCCTTCACCATAGCTGATGAAGCTCTAAGAAGATTCACTCTATGTCTTGCTCATTTTTTCACATCATATGTGTACATATAGTTCCAGGTAGATGGAAAGATTGAAAAGTTTCTCCATGAGCTACCTAACCTATGCATCTTCTATTCACTGTCCTCTTCAATAGCGATTATTCGATAAATTGCTGAACCCGAAATTAGTATTCATTGATCCGAAGCAATTATTGACTTGATGCATAATGCGATTGGTGGATACACACACACACATACGTACATGTATGCACACACGACTTCATCTTTCTCATCATGATGATACTTTTTTTCCACTTTCATTCGACCGCATCTTTATCTTCATCCTATTATCATCATCAGTATGCTGCTTTTTCTGCTACTACTACTACTACTGCCTTCTTCATTTTTCCTTCATCCTGTTGTTGTTCCCAGTTTGCATTCTACTACTCTTTGCCTCTTATCGTCAACCTTATTCATCCACTGGGAGCATGCAAGAATATTTTATCGGATATCTTGAAGATCATTTTTGGACTTTTACTTCCTTACATACACTATTCCTCTCTCTTCCTCTCTTCCTCTCTTCTTCTCTTCCTCTCTTCCTCTCTTCACTACATTGAACGTTTCCTTAGACTCAAATTTGCTTATTCTATTCATTTGCAAGTAACTTACTTTGGATGGGAGAAGAGAATTTTGCTTTCTTGCATCATCCATTATTCCCTACTAACTACTTACTGTACACGTTCACCCACTCAATTCAACCTTCTAAATATCAAAAGTACACCTCGAATTTTTTTCATTCCTTCTGAGAGTTCTAGAGTAGATAAGAGTTAGAGGAAGAAAAAAAAAGAAAGAGAAAGAGAGAGAAAGAGAAAGAGAAAGAGAAAGAGAAAGAGAGAGAATTTGAATGAATTCAAAGGAGAACTATCACGAATATGGAATGATTCGGAGGTTCATGGCTTCGCCAACTCAAAAGTAGTAACAAGGAGTATGCCTCTCTTTTCATACTGTTTACGAATTAGGTTTGCATAACTGAGAATACAATGCAGTGCTTCTTGGTGTTGAAAATTTTGATAATAGCCTCATTTTTGGGGCTCAAATGCTATAAAAGTATCGTTCTAAGTGGTTGTGGGTTATTTTTTTGTTATCCAAAACTCTAACTTTGCTCATGACATCTAAAATTTTTCGAAATTTTTCGAACCATGTCAGGTAATGATCAACTTGCTGATAAATTCCTGCACTGCTGAGCTTCCTCTTCTCTTTGCTCATCAAAATCATTCCCAGTCTTAAAGAATAGATAAACCAATAGATCTAGAGAATTATTCAACAGTATATATATATCTTTCTGATATAAACAAAAAAATAATCTGAGCAAACTTGAAAGCTGAGAAAGAGAAGAGAATTGACTATCATTAATTCTATCAGACCATGAACGTTAGATACTCCAGAATTCTATCGGTTTGAGTTGAAAGCAAGTTCTGTAACCGTGAACATAGAACGAGGTAAAGAGTTGGAATTATCGATCACCTCAATATGAATCAATAAGATAGGATGTGCTCTCTATGATCTTATTCGAACCGACTAGATTCTTTTTTCAAATGAACAATACTCAACGATTGCCTCCTTGATAAGTGTGGTAAACTTATTTGAAAAGATTTTGTGGAGAGAACAAATTCTTCCTGGTAAGTGAACATCAATGAATTCGAAATCAAAATTTCGAAACATTTAGAATTGGATCTTCTTTTTCCAAACACACACAAAAGGGCATCATTACAAGTGAATGTGAAGAAGAAAGCTTGGCAATTCTTCTATCTTACACACTGATGATACCGATTGTTCTCCATCTTATGCTACTCCTAGCGTGTATAGTAATAAGAATCACCAAGTGATGGCTGAAATATTGATGATCTTCAGAAGATGAAAGCTGTATTTCGCTTGAAAAGGCAATATAATTTAGGCCCATGTCTGGACCTAATGATCACTCCACTTTGCACCCTTAAGATAATGTTATACTATTTACCCTTTCATTGGGCACATACATGCATACTATTTTTGGCTTGCACATGGATTTCAAATCCATGATTAGCATGACTATTTACTTTTACTTTCACTTGTCTTTCTCGATCTCTCTTCAATCTCTTCCACATACTCAATTCCCTATCCACTTGAATTGAGAATCGCATCACCCAAATGCGTTGGATCACGAATTAATTTGACTGGAACCTTCTATTCCTTTATCACACTTTTCTCTGAGATAGATTCACTGAGCAGGCGAAAATTATCTGCCAAATTATCCAATATCGAAGATTTTCTCTCTCTCTCTCTCTCTCTCTCTCTCTCTCTCTCTCTCTCTCTCTCTCTCTCTCTCTCTCTCTCTCTTTACTCTTCCTTTCACAGGCTGTCATGATCATTCTTTCATGATGCTAAAGCAATTCTCATGTGAATAGGATGGACGAGTAAAGTTGAAAATTATACACTCTTTTCCATGTGTATGTGATCCAGAGGTTTTGCCGCCAGTAAAACTAACTTTGGGTTTTCTTTTTCACTTTCACTTCTTCTTCATCTTCATCTTATTCATTTTCTTGTCTCACTTTCATGATCATCCTTGAAACGTGTATGTGTGATATCGTCCACTGATTCTTGTTCACTTTTCCTCTATTTTATCCAACTAAAGCAACAATCTGAGCAAAAAGTGGAAGAGAGAGAGAGAGAGAAAGGCACACACACACATAGACTTGGGGAAGCTTTCCGATAATCCATCTTCGTGATGCTGATAGTAATCTAATTTACAGGAGATCTTGTGAGACAACATTTATTATACTGTTTGATCATGAGAAGAGGGAGAAAATCAAAAGGAAAGGAAGAAGAAGAGAGAATGCTGTTAGATTCTCTGGAAAGCTATACCATGGATGATAGCCATGAAGGTGAGACAAGTGAAAGATGTGGATGTAGAAGAAAAATAAGTATACATGTGTGAGAATGCTGAAGGATGTAAGAAGATCGCCATGAAAAGTTGACTTTTCTCTTAACTCATGATTAGTTCTGATATCAACATCATGGTATGCATACACATTCTCATGATTAGTATGCTGGCTGATTTGACCATGGAATAGCTGATAATCTGTTGACATTTAATCTACTCGCCCGTTTAAATACCTTCCATCTCAGACCATAATTAAAATGGAAAAGTATTCCGTGTTCTCGAGAGAAATAGAGAAGAGAAGAGAAGAGAGAGAGAGAGAGAGAGAGAGAGAGAGAGAGAGAGAGAGAGAGAGAGAGAGAGAGAGAGAGAATGGGATGAAAAATACTATGAAGCAATACTTTGCTCGAAATGTATTAAACAAATGATCTCAGGAGAATTCAAGGTTCTCGCCAATGAATCGAATGAAGCAGAAGTGATCGACGAGAATAACTTTCGATTATCATGAGAGTTTGTTCATTCACTCGTTCATTCAGCAATCCTATTTTCTATTCTCTTCCAAATGCACATATACACACACACATGCACACGCACACACAATATTTATTCTATGTCTGTATGGTCTGAATTTTGATTCTCATGTTGACGATAGAATGTCTAACGAACTGTGGTCACGAAACCAGATAAAACCGATAGATATTCTGCCCTTTTTCCTCTATCCAAAGTTATGCTACATTTCAATTGTAGCCAGCTTTTTCCATAAGATTCTGCCCATTCAATTGAGAGAGAGAGGAAACTTGATGTTTTCTCTACTTTCGTGAATGTTTCGAATTCCAAATCATCTCAACATTTTTACATGGGCAATCTTGAAACCCAAATCATCATTCTCAAATGGTCTCCAAATGAGTTATTATCAGATGACTCTATCTTTCAATTTTGCTCAATAGACTGATCTCTGAAGAGTGTGTCATTCGGTGTAAAGAATCAAATGGCCTCTCATCTTTCTTCTAGTATTTTTATTTGTCTCTGGTATAAATCTGTTACACTTTTGGATTCCCTCTCCTCTCACTCTATCCATCTAACCATTCGAGCTTCTTTGATTGTAAAACTGAATCGCATGATAAACTTTTCCAAATAGTCTCGAGAATAATCATTGAGAAAGAGAGAAAGTATGGAAGATGCTTCTTCAAACATGCCATAATAACTTTCACTTATAGCATTCATCTTACAATATTGATGCTTACAGAGAGAGAGAGAGAGGAATACTTCACTACAATCACTCTTAGGATGATGAGTGAAGGTCCAGTTTTCGGATCATCATCAGTAGGAATTCTTTTTCTGGTGAAAAAAATTCCTCTTTTCTCACTCTATCATCTTTCTCTGTTCTTTTTTCTCGAGTGTTCATGTTCATTGATCGATCATGCATCAACACACAATCCTTTGTGTTATAAATTGTTGAATCATTCATTCTTTTCTCTTTTTGCTTGTTTCTTTACGTTTTTTATCCTTCTTCCTTCTTCACTTTGGGTTGAGACTGATTTACAGCCATCCTCGAGAGCTGTATGTATACTTATTATAGTCAATATTTTCCATTGTTCCAGCTATTATGATACCAGTCCATTTGTGAACATGAATTGAGTGAATCAAGTCAATTGATTTAAGAGGCCAGATTCATATATTTATGAGATCTGCTTTGGAAGAAAAGGAGGATCACCATCATCATCATGCTGACCCTCTATCATAATATTTAATGTGGAATATTGTTTCTCTCTCTCTCCCGCCAACATTTTACCCACAGAGCAATGATTCATATACATATTCGTTTTATTCCCTCCTTCTGATTTTGACCATTATCATTGCATATTAATGAGATGATAACTTGTATTGGTCATTCATTTTTCTGAAAAATTTTTCTATCTTCTATTCAGATACGGTGACATGGTTCCATCCACAGTGACTGGTAAAATTGTCGGTGGTGTCTGTTCCTTAAGTGGTGTATTGGTCATTGCGCTTCCCGTTCCGGTTATTGTGTCCAACTTTTCCAGAATATATCATCAAAACCAGCGAGCAGATAAGCGTAAAGCTCAAAAGGTCCGTATTTTGTATCCTGATATTGTTTCTTCCTCTTATAAACTTGGAAATCTAGTTTGCTCTCATGATCATGAATAGGGAACACACACATGATTCAGAATAGAATCGGTCGCCCGAAACGATCTCACCTCTCAAGAGAGAGAAAGCAATTCTCTCTTTCTCTCTCTTCCCATGGAATACCCTTGATCACCAATACAGAAGCTCGTGTTACTCACTCAATCTGATTCTACTTTTCCATCATGATTCAATGAGTGTTTCGATCACTTTCCATCTCCATCATGGATGCTCTAATTCTCTTGATCTATCACTTTTCGCTTTTTGTCCCTCATCTCGTTTCTCTCTCACCCACTTGCATCGGGTATCCACGTTTCAAGCTGATCTAGTTTCAATAATGTTCGAATAACCCTTTTTCTTCCAACACCACCTCCTTATCCTCCCATGTCACACTTCCTTTCTGGAATTTTACCCAATTGAGGAGTCATTAAATGGAAAAGAAGCTATCCTCTAGAACCAGATTCTTCGTCCAATCGCTTTCTTTCTCCATCCCTTATTGTAGTCTTATAAATCAGTTTCTGATGAAATATCTTGTTTCATGTGAGGAATGTCTTTCAATAGAAAAACTTTCTTTCGTCTCCGAGAAACCGGTTGAATTCTTGTGATAAAATCATCCATCATTCGATTGACTGAACTTTTTGTTCCATGTCATATATACCCTTCTAGCATGTGGTGCCATCTTGCAAGATATCTTGAAATTTTCAAGATTTTTTCATTCTTGATTCCTTCAAACTCACTCTTTCTCCCAGTTGAATGAATGCTGACATTCGAGAATACTTTTTGTGCCAGACTCTTCGTATGTGATCGGTTGAAAAGAAGAGAAATAATGATTGAGAAGGACAATTGAATTATGATCGTGATTTGCCGGGTAATACAATACTATTATACTTCGATAGCCTTGATTTCAATCGAATCTGAAGGAGTATCAAGATAGAAAAAATATATCTGGAAAGTTTCATCATTTTGATGCTGTTGAGAGTAGAAAGTTCAAATTTTTTCTCATTCCTTCTTCATCCAGTCCTTCAGATGTTCAGATACCTCTATTTTTAGATAAAAGATTCTGTCATGCAGTTCTTCAGATTTTTGCAGCCAAGAAAAAAATCCTTTTGAAATAATCATCTCATTTTCTAAAACGTTGAGAGGTGACCAAGATCTCTCTCTCTCTCTCTCTCTCTCTCTCTCTCTCTCTCTCTCTCTCTCTCTTCATAAGAGCAAAGCATGGAAAGTTCTATTCTCCAACATTTTCAAGATATTTGAAGTAGTTAAGGAGTGAAGGCGAAAATAAAAGAGAAGAGATGCATTGAAGATTGATGCCTTTTTCCAGGCAAAAATCGATGTATGCTCTGGTGAACTTGCCTTACTCTTTCACTGGAGCAAGAATGAGAATAAAAAACCAGAGGAAGGAATATATGTATGAAAAGGGGAAAATTTCTTTGGAGTGTCAAAGAATAGAATGTTCAAGAACTTGGCCAACTGATCACTATACAGGGCTGAAGAATTTTTCTTTATTCTTGGGCTCGTTGAATGATGATATTGTAGATAGATCATGCGAGCGAAGAAAAATGCTAGTATGCAAAATGTGACATGGCTAATCTCTACATTGGGCTTCTCGGGAATACCTTGATGATTCTTTTAATGTATCCGAATCATTGTTCTCACTTTTAAATTCAATTCTCAACTTGGCTCATAAAAATCTATGAGCCCATTAATGATAGATGAAGATCGTTTTCGAACACTTTGCTACTGATGAAAGTATGCAATTTTGGAAAGAAAAGTTTACAAAGAGAAAAGGCTTCTGATCTAATCCTATCCTAGGCTTTCTTCCTTCTTCTTGCTAATGGTGCATGTAGTTAACTCTTCCAGTCCAAAATTAAAGTTTTACCAGTAAGGTGTATAGTTTGAACTAGCTTTGAGTATGAGCTTTATTTTACGAAAAAACCATCAGAGACAGCTGATTTCCACAGTATTATCGATAAAGAATACCGTCAATGTTTCTCATGAATGGGTAAACTTATTTGAAGACATTGTTCGTTAAGATCATTTGCATTCTGATAGCCAGAATCGTTAGATACTTTGAAGCTCATTTTTGAAGGCTTCTCATTTCCATCTCTCATCACCTCAAATAGCTTTTTATGGCTGAAATCTTGAGCGACAAATTCTTTTACAAAGAGCTTAGTTGATGAGAAAAATTTCCATTGATTATCGATTGGAGTTTCCTTTAGACATTCAATCATGATTGGATTTCTAATTGATTAGGGTTTCCAAAATTGACTTGATGCTGCTTGGATTATCAATTTGAATTAGCAAGGAAAAGTATTCCTCTTGCTATCAATCATTTGTAGTCTCATAAATTCTTCCAACAAAATATTTTCTTAGAATTTTGCTTT
This sequence comes from Brevipalpus yothersi, assembly GCA_003956705.1. Classification (NCBI taxonomy): domain Eukaryota; kingdom Metazoa; phylum Arthropoda; class Arachnida; order Trombidiformes; family Tenuipalpidae; genus Brevipalpus; species Brevipalpus yothersi. Next base: position 102,588 of record QZCP01000089.1, read on the forward strand.
GGAAGTTGAAAAAAACTTATAAATCAAGCAATGAACTGACCAATTTACTCACAAAATCTTAATAATATCTTAGGCTTAATCAAATTTTTTTTGTATACAATATCAATTTTACTAATTTTCTACATCAATTTTTACAGAAAGCTCGTATGGCTCGTATTCGAATTGCCAAAGCAACTAGTGGAGCAGCATTTGTCAACAAAAAGAAGGCAACAGAGGCTCGTTTGGCTGCTGTTGAAGCTGGTCAAGAAATTGATGAAGGCCCAGAAGATATATTCGAATTACAGCATCATCATTTGCTGAGATGTTTAGAAAAAACAACGGTAAGCATCTGTATGATCATGAAATTGAAAATTTCGATTGAAAATTGGGTGCAATTTTTTAATAATTCCTTCTCCTCTATCCTCTACTTCAGGATCGTGAATTTGTTGAGCTTGATAACCCATTTAATGGACTCAATAAGCCACCATCTCTTCCGCCCGAGTCTCCATTATTATCAAAAGTAACCAATATTGAAGCCAAAGCAGGATGGCTCATGTCTTGCTGTCGGCATTGTAGATCTTCCAGAAGTTATGAGGTAAGTGAGTGTTGATATTGTGGCTTTTGATTAAAGTTTGGTATTTTCTTTCCTCTCCTTTTTTTTGTTATAGAAACACAAAAGATCAAGTGAAACAGAAGATGAAGATGAGCCAAATGATACACACAATAAGTCTGGTTTCCAGCTTGAAGAGAAGAAAAGCTCTATTGGTGATCATAATCCTCCTGCCTCAGGTCACAATCAAAATCCAAATGGTCATAGTCCTGATATAATTTCAACTGAACGAATATCAACACCAGATTCATTGAGAGATATTGGACATGGTGAATCTTCCCAGCGATCCGCCTCTGGTCAATCTTCAGTGGAACCTGGTCAATTAGTAACTGTTCGAATATCAACCCTGTGATATGCCATCATAAACGGAGAGAGAATTCTCAGTGATCTCTATTCTTTTTCCTGTCTCTCCTTTCTTTTTTGATTCATCATCATGAATCAAAAATCGGTTCACATCCATTGATATCGTTCAAAGTCATCCACATCATTTCCATGAATGTCAAAGCTTACCCATTGGTGTATTTCCAATACTTTGGAATCCTGATTGATAGAGAGGAAGAAAGATTGACTATTATTGATTGGAAATGATGACAACTATAACATGCTCAACATTGCTCAAACTTCAAAACAAACACAAGCATACAAGAAAAATTTAGCCCCAAGATTGAATCAAGAACGTTATCAACCTTTCTTACGAACCCAATTTTTGGACCTCAAATGATGAGATGAGACCGGAGAAGATGGAAAAAACATTTTTTTTCAACATTCAAATTATTCCCCTCATATTAGTTACAAGCACATGCAACGAGATGCACATATGAATGTTAATTTATACAGTCAAATTCTATGGCCTCAACAGCATTTAAGTATTCATGTATATGTACAATTAACTATTCGAAAATCAATCAAAATAATTGTGTAACCTCTTTCTGGTGGCCAATCGTAAGAAAAAAAATGACCGATTGAGGAGAAACAATTAATCGTTTTCGAGCACCAAAGAGGGAAAAGAATATTTTATTCCCTTCATTGAGTGAAATGCCTTTTATATCTCTTTGAAGACAAAAATATTTACAATCGACACAACAATATTGTGTCAGCTCATGATGTTTGTGAGGCTGATATCAATAATTGTTGATAGGTAATGAATCTGTTGTTCATTAGGTTGAATCTGATCTAGGATTTAATTACTCCACAAAACGATTGGACGAAGTACAGACTTTCAAGGGAACATTAGAGACATGTCTCTTTCCATAAATAATTTTATTTTGTTTTCTGTTGATCCATTGTTTTATCAAGAAAAAGTCTCATATCATAATAATATTGATTCCAGTATTTGGTATAAAATTTTTTTCCTTTCAAACTTTCGAAATAACATTGATTGAAATTTGGAAGATTTTCGCGAGATTATCTTTTTTATCTTCCAACAGACAATATTTTTTTAAGATCAAATTGGTTTCGGAAAATCTTCTTCCGCTGATCCTGGGCTGTATCCAGTGTCATTCGCTCCTTAGAAGAGAAAATCAATCCAGTGAAAGATAAGGCTATTCTCATTCTCAAATCTCTTCTGTATTTCTTAATACTTAATAGCTTAGATGATCACTGAATATGATCATCGAATGAATCATTCTCCCTGAACTTGATCTTGGAATCGTTCAAGTTGAAGTTCATACTGGTCTGAAAATAATTTGATGAAACTCATCTCTCTAACATCTGCTTCTTTTGATTCTGATCATGGAAAACCCCATAATTGACCGCTATTATTCGACAATTAATGGAAAATTTTGGAATAATGACTACCGATACAATCCAGAGTATTTTCCTATTCTCGGCCTCCTAGTTGTTGTAGTTGTTGGTGTCGCTGTCTGGTTGGAACATCAAAAATTGTTAGATCAGATGAAATCACTTTCCTCAATCCATTAGATTATAAGTGTAATGAGACTAATCAATTCTTGATTTGCAAGAAATGTTAAAATTGGTACTCAATGATGGAAAGTTTTCGTGATCATCACTTCCGAGTGGGTAAAGCTGTGCCATCGCTCAGTACTATCAACTATCACGATTTAGAACTTTTTCTGACTGAATTAAGATCAGTTGTATTCGGTGTAGCAATAACAGACTTACACTAGAGTGAGAGAAATTATTTGATTTGAATCTTGGTATTGTTTTTCAGGTGCTGACATCAAAATCTATCGGAAGAAATTGATGAAGCAGCAGTAAGCAATTGAAAAATCAATCTGGACTCAATGATTTTTCCACCCAATTATCTGATCAGTCAGAGGAAAAGACAGTTCGAGTCGAAAATTAATCCAACGGAAATATCGATGGAAACATCGATTTTATGCACTCAAAATTAAATTGAGATAAGACGAGAGAGGATGTAGCAAGACATTGTTGAGGCCCAAAAAAATCTCAAAAAATCTCAAAAATTCTGATCCCGAAGAAGTGGCTCTTGAAATTTTATTGATGAACTGACTTGAGTTTTTTTCGCTGACAACTTCCTCTCTTTCCGTTTTTTTTGTTCTTGACATGAGATAGACTCTGCATGATAAAAAGAAGAAAAAATCAGTTATCTTGTTCCGTAAAGTTTCGATAATTGTTGAAAAAAAGTGGAAAACGTGTTAGCAATCTTATCATTTATCATTTAATTTAAGTAGTTTCTCTCTCTCTCAAAATTGTGTCCTTCATAGCTTTTGAAGTGGTATCTTAATTGAAAAAGAGGCCAAAACAGGAGGTAAGGTGAGCTTTGAAATCGAAAAAAAAAAATAAAAAATCAATCCCTAGTGGCTTGCATTTAAATTTTCAAGACATTGAAAAAATCTCTATTATTTTATCGTAGTGCACATCAATCATATGCTAATCTTAATCTTTAAAATAGACTGGGGTAAAAAAAACACAAAAAATTGTTCTTTAGTCGATCAGAATTAGATGATCTGAACCATGTGTTTTGCTCATTTTTCGTTGAGTAAAGCGCATATAAAAAATATTCATAAATTATACTGGAATAATTTTCTGAATTATCAGATAGATTGAATTTATTGAAAAGAGAGCTACTGTAGCATATACACACAAAAAAAATAAAATGATCTAATCAAATGTGATCAAATATCATGATAAATGATAAAAAGTTGTTCTACCAGTGAGAGCTATACACCATTATGATTCATGCCACCAAATGCTGAGAAAAAGAAATGTGATCAACCCACACACACACATTCAGCCATACAGTATATACACTCTGATTAATATAATCATTATCATTATCAGCAAGCGCCAAAAATTTAAGTGTTTATCTTAACATGATTTGAGAGAAGAGAGAGAAGAGAGAGAAGAGAGAGAAGAGAGAGAAAGAAGAAAGAGAGGAAAAGACTTTGGTAGTAGTTTGCCGGTCACCTTTACACTGTACTCACTTGCTCTTCCTCTTCTTCTTCTTCATCATCTTTCACTCTCTCTTTCTCTCTTCCATCTTGAATACTTGTTCATCATCAGTTACTGATCGGATGTTCTTTTGATGATTAACTCGTTGCCATTATATAATTTGCATTCAATTTGTGTGTGTGTGTTGCGATAAATTGTGATTGTTTGAATTGTGGAGAGTGAAAAATTTTCATCTCACATTCAGTTCACTATTTTGGCTGGTTTGAGTGAATATTACACATATATTATATATATTTTTTTTATCATGTCCTCATTTCTTAAAGCTTTCACTTTTGGTAAAGGAAAACATGAAAGTAAGTTCATGGTGTGATTCCATGTGTTTGTGTATATACACTTCAATAGATATTTTATTAACGTTTCATTTTTGATTTATTCAACTGTTCACTATTCGAATGTTACACACACACAAACAGAATTGTCCGAAGAATGGGGTGAATCAATTAAAGAGCCTGTCAACGAAGGATTACCATTCCATTGTAAATATATTGGTTCAACATTGGTTGAAAAATCTTCTGATGATGCAACCACGGCAGATGCAATCAAAACAATTGTTCAAATGGTAAGATTATGATATGTATGACAGGATAGAAATTTTTTTAGGTGATAAACTGATTTCGTTATGACATCGTTACGTCTAACAGATATATTAAGAATTCATTTACATATGTGTGAGGGCAAAAACTGATATCAAAATGCGCCAATCTTTCATCATGATTATGTGTGTGAGAATGTTTTGTCTATGATCAATCTTATCGACTGCTCCACCCAAACATGATCATGATGGAAGTGTTAGTAATATGAGCAGAACGAGTATGATGATTGAGAAATAGGAAGAGTATCCATTAAATCTTCTTCTTCTTCTTCTTCTTCTTCTTCTTCCTCTTCTTCTTCACTTTTCACGTGTGTTAATAATTATCATCATTATTTTTCAGGCCAAAATAAGTGGACGAGATGCAAAAAAAGTTGTTTTGACGATAAGACCTTCAGGAATCAGTTGCAAGGACTTATTGAATGATGATGAGATATTTGACATCTCAATTTACAGGTAGGCGATTATTGGAGGTGAAAAAAGTGAGAGAAAAAGAAGAGAAATATATTCATTTTTTCCTTTCTTTTCTTCCTTTTTCCAATCTATATACATGAATATATTTTCATGGTAACACGTTTACATTTTTTTTTCGCTACTCACAAACACACTTGAATACGATTGTATCAGAATTTCATACTGTTCAGCGGATGCCAATTATCCAAAGGTTGTTGCATTTATTGCCACAAATCTTAATGAAACACATGAATGTCATGCTTTCTTGACTCGAAAGGACGATATTGCCCAAGCTTGTGGTGAGTGTGTTTTCTCGAAATTCTTTGTCTTTTAAAATTGATCATTACCAATTACAATTGTTATCGATAATCATTTTCCTTTCTCACTCTCCATTCTAGCTCTAACTATCTCACAAGCGTTTGCTATTGCTTTTGAAAAGTATCAAATGGCCATGAAAGAGAAGGCTCAAAACGGAAACTCCACCTCGAAGGAAAATGAATCTCCATCATCAACAACCGCTACTTCCCAAAGCTCAAAGAGTCAAACAATCGGTGCCAGTACTTTGATAGATTTCAATACAGAACCTGAATTTGTTATTTAATTAATGATATCTTAAATTAAAACGTTTCCCAAAAAACAAGAGAGAGAGAGTAACAGAAAAGGTCTTGATGGTGGTTGGTGGTAGCAGTAAATGGTACTAGTGGTGTACCATTAATTATTATTCAATACTTGATCATGTTTTTATTTATGATAGATAGATTGATTGATAGGCGGATAGATAGACAGAAAGATGAGAAGAAGAAAGGAGGAAAGAGAGAGAGAGATATTCAATGGTGTATATAGAAGAGAGAGAGAGAGAGAGAAAGAAATCAATTGAGGAATGCTAACCTCTTCTTACATGTATATTTTGATTATATAGCATCAATAGCTGTCTCCTCAGCATCACTTGCACTTGCACTAGCATCACTAACATCTCCAAATTCAATGTTATCATCTTCTTCCTCTTCACCATACACATTCTCATTGATCTTAGCGTTCTCGGGTAATTCACCGTACGCTTTCAGATTACGAGCTTCATCGTGATTGTATTTCAGTATAACATCAGCTTTGGAATCTTGATAATCTCTAAGACCAATCAGTATAATATCTCCTTGATTAATCCATACTTTTTTCCGCAATTTACCTCTTATATGACATAAACGCTTTACACCATCAAAACAATACGCTTCCAGGCGTCCATTACCAAGCATTTTCACTACTTGAGCATATTCTTGGCCATCCTCTTTGAATACCAATTCTCTTTTTTCCGTTTCATTTTCATTCTTTCCTCTTCGTCTATTCTTTCCTCCCTTTCCTGTGTATCAAAGTATACGCGAAAAGAGATAGAAAAAAATAATTAGTATCGTAATACATCAACGTCAATACATCACACACAGGACACGAGACCTTTATCCGTTCAAATCACATTATTTTAACATCACCGACAACTTACCCTTATTTTTCGGCATGATTAATCAAATTTGATTCGATTTGTGTGAAAGATACTCTCTAAAACGATGAATACACCAAATAAATTGGATAGCAAAAGTAATCAACAAAACAGTGTGATAAACAGAGTTCAAGTTCAGTTTTTTTTGATGACAAAAATCATCAAAATTTGATCAAAAAATTTTCACTTCCTGATCATTTTGTACTCATACAGATGGCGATACTTTACCGAATGGATTCGTTTTAATGGCGCGAATTTCATTTATACCGGAAGTTGAGATGAAGCTGCATGTATTGAATTAAACTTTTGGACATCAGATATATCTGTTTTCTCATCTGAGCTGATATATATGTAATTTTTATTTTGATGATATGAGCTCATTGATACTCATTGGTCAATGATTGAAAAGCAGTACTGGTATTATATCCAATCTTTTTTCGATTCCTGAAGACGTTCTAGTTTTGAAAAATTTTTCACCCAATTTTGATTGTGCTATCGTAAAAAATTTTATTGTGCAAAAATAACGAAAAATTGCTCTAGAAATTTATAGTTTCAAAGTTTCATAGTTCATAATTTTCATTTATAAATTCTCGAATTCCACGAACTGATGATTCTATTAAAGACTATTTGAGGACCTCCAAAAATGGAGCGTCTTCAATATTTCAGAAAATTCTTCAATTTTTTCGAAAAAAAGCCCAATATAAGGTTTGAACGAGGTGTTTGCACATGTGAGCTCTTGAGATTGCTATTTGTTCTCTTCTTCTGAGAATGAAAAATGTATTGACTAAAGATCTTGATTTGTGTGTCCATGTAACGCTGTGAATTATTCATTCGTAAGCATGCAACATATTCTTCCAAGATAGACAGCCTTGCTGTCTATTATCGAAATATGCAAGACGACTCTCTATCTCTCTCTCTCTCTCTCTCTCTCTCTCTCTCTCTCTCTCTCTCTCTCTCTCTCTCTCTCTCTCATACACACATGTATACAGGATCTTGTCAAAAGGCCTTCAGATTTGTCCAGCCAATATGTGGTAACAGCAAAAATTTTCTGAAAGAGTCACACTGACACTTCACTGAGCACACTTTATTCCTTTAACATGTGGAAGCAATTCGAGTGGTTTTCCATTATTTTGATCTTGTTACAGGAGCAAGTCATCTCTTGACCTGGATCAAGTCAACATAGGCTGATAGAGAGAAGGCAATATCACGATTCAAGTTAACATAAAACAGGATGAATGATTATTTTGTAGTTTTCTTTATTCCTCTGTATCATGATATAAAACGGTAAATACACAGTGAAATTCAATATTCTTCTCATTCTTTTTCGTCTTATTCTTCTTCTTCTCTTTCTACAAATACGTGCTCTTATGTTTGTATGCCTCTGAAAAATGGACAATCAGAATAGTCTCAATATAAGATGGGAGAGAGAAAAAAAGAAGAAGAGAAGACTCAAAGTGAGTATATTGACAAGGCACTTGAGTTGACATCCGGACATTCGATTTGATCATTGCTTTTGTATTCCCTCTAAATATATACATATATATCCACTCACATATTGTTTGATAATGTATATTGTTCGAGAATTGTATATTCATCAATCATGAGTCTGGAAAATTTTATATGTTCATCAGGTTTGACCCAATGATTGGGAGGAAGAGCTGAGAAAGAGACAATTTCTTCTCAACATATCACAGAATGCATTTATGAAGAAGGAGAATACAATGAAGATAAAGGAAAGAAAGAAAATAAAGAAAGAGACAAAAAAAAAGTTAAAATAAAGATGAAAGTGTATCACAAAAATTTGATGATTCCAATTGAATAGTGTGTGTATGTGTGCTACTGTATTGACATTGCCCAGGAAGAGAACAATAGTGATGGAAAAGATGCTGTTGGTGATGATGATAGCTATGATAATGAATCAAACAGATTGTTTGACCAGTCTGATCACGTTGAAAAAAAATCGAAAAGATGCTGGAAAAAGCCAGGCAGGAGGAATAAGAAGAAAAAAGAAGGAATAACGTTCATAGAAGAGAGTGAGAGCGAAGGTTCCTCTTTTTTGTGATGGATTTTCTTGTCACAATACTGATAGAGAAGGAATCATCGTTATACAGATAGAAAGAGTGAGAAGCCATCATCTAGGGGACAGTTATAGACACCAGCCAAAGTTTGTCCATGGGAGGAAAAAAAAGTGTAGAGATCGTTAATATATATCGTCCCATGGAACAGTGGTGACTAGACTTGATGATAGAGTGGAAAAAAAGGAAATATAGTCCAACAACACATAGAGACACACACAATAGACAGAGAGAGAGAGAGAGAGAGAGAGAGAGAGAGAGAGAGAGAGAGAGAGACTAAGCGTGGATGGGTGAATTAAGATTGATTGGGTGGTAGTGATGATGATACGAAGAGAGAATCATAATACAATATATATCCAGAATCCGGTTGATGAAGGACTACTTGAGTTTTGGGTGGGGGAAAAAAATATATGTTTATATATATTTATATATATGATATTCTGAGGATAGAAGATGATGAACATGGAATGTGTGAACAGAATTGCCAAATTGAGTGGCTCGGCGAAAAATGAAGGCAAATGATTTTCTGGGGGGGGGGGTGGCTAACGAAAAAATGATGACTGAGTGGAGTGAAAGTTCATGTCTGGAATCCAAGGTTTATGTTCACATTATATATCCACCATTATTCGAGATATATTCTCCTTTTTCCAACAATACCATTAAACCGGTGTTGTTCTATTATCATTCAAAATAATCGGATTCACTTGATCTCTTGGAAGTTGAAATGAAATCTGTAAGGGGTAAGCAGAAAGGGAACAGTTATTTGGATTAATAAGGTTCATGAAAAAATGACGATTATTTGATCCTTTTGAACACACCAAAAATGAACAATAATAATGATTCTTCAACATATAGAATTAGTATTATTGCTTGGTTTATCTATTGATTGGAAAGACTTCCTCAACAATAAGGTTTATAAATTGCAACTAGATTGTCTGTTGCATCATATGGAAAAGCATACATATTTGAGTGTGTATATATATTCTGAATTGCTTTTCGAAATTGTTAATACTCGGAATATCTGTGTATATTGCTCAGACAAATGAATGCTCCATGTTAGAACGAAGATAATTCTCTCTCCCTGGACGTTTCTTTGGCTTATTGTGTGAACGATATCGAAATTGTTCATCTGAATCAAATCTGGATTGATGAAACAAAGGATCCTAGATGTTTGGGCTCAAAGATTGCATCACATCTACTTTCATGATGAGAAAGTAGGCTCTCCAGCCAGCTGGAACTATAAGAGAATCAAATCTATTCCTTGCCTGTTAAGTTTGAACTGAAAATTGAATTTATTTCTTTCTCAGTAACACAGGTGTATGCATATATTGTTCATCCTTCAGATAAAATACAATAAATTCAGACTGAGATCAAGTATATCGATAGCTGGAAAAATAAGTATTCCCCGTAAGAAATGAAGATCCGTCTGGATCTTTCATTTTCATTAACACTAATAAAGATTAATAGACATCCAAACTGATTCTATCCTTTGGTGAACATCCAATTCAATAGTGAAGATAGAAAAACTTCTCCAAATTACCGTTTCAATTAAGTAGATTCCAACAAATCAGATGTAAATTTAAGCGGAAATTTTCAAACCAACTATCCAACTTACCGTTACTTCACTGCCATCACACGATATTCGAAGATTTTTCATGACTGGTGATTCATGAAGAAATTCACTATCTGGACATCCATCCAATTGGATGGAAGAAGAATCTCGATCAGGTAATAGTTGATTACAAGTCTCACTGATCAACGATATTCTAGGCCCACACTCTGGATTGGCTCGAGTGTAGAGTGCATGTAATCGTATTTCTTCTTCAAGACCTTGCTCTACCATAGGGTCACAACTCTATGGGTGATATGAAGAAAGAGGGAGAGAGAGAGAGAAGTAAGAAAAATGATTGTATCATGTAGTTCTTCTTTTAGTCACATCCATTATTCATCCATACACAAGCTATGGGAATATGGCAAACATTTTCTCCCTCTTCCTCTTATTCCTTCACAAAAGATACTTAGCAGAAAACGTGCTATTGCTAACTGATTTAATCAACTTATTCGTTGTCTACTCTTCTGACTAGGATTCCCTGCTAGTACACACTTACTTGCTGTAATGCTCAAGTTAACAATGATTAACAATAGCAGATGTATAAAACCTCTATCACCAAAGCCTAAAGTGCGGACTCTTGTGAGATTGTTTGTTATGTGTCCAAGATGTGTATCTGTTTACAGTTAATGTTACTGTTCATTCTTAATTTTATATGCACTGATTTTGCTTTTCCAATCCATCTATTTCAGCAAACAAAATCAGATAATATTCATCATTCATCGATCACTGAATGATCATTTTGGTCAATTTGCTATACACACACACACACACAGACAAATACGCACACATATGCACACAAGATGATGATCTAAAACATGACTAAATGTTGGAACATCTTGACTTGTAACTTTTTCCCTGCTAAAAGAATTCTCCAAACCTTATGATAATCAGATAGAGGCCACTAATCAGTCACTAACTGTGAAGAGTATACCAAAGATCCTCAATCCAGATCTGATTGACAAACTATCATCAAATCAGCCATCTATCACGCCTTTTGATGGATATCCTTTCTACCGAGATTGCAGGGGAAACTTTTTGTGTGTACATTCGATCCTCATCTCTTATGACCTAGTATCTGATTCTTCTATGACAATTGAGAATGCGAAAAGATAAGCCACAGACACATAAGAATCTCGAACATGATAAGTTGTTGCAATTCCTCTCTCTCTTCCTCTTACTCGGAAGGAAGTAATCTTAGCCACAAATAACCGATCGATTGCATAACTAATCTGGAACATTCAGTATACATTTGCATGCATCTGCTAAACCAGAATAGATGCAAAAAGTATGTGAATCTTAGTTATTTCTCGAATAGCGTGGAAGGAAATACAAGTGACTTGCATGGTATAGACATGAGAACGTTTGATTTGTGAATGTGTATAAGTTTGTGTGTCTAGTTCACTGTCTTTTTGTCTCTATCTGAGTCAAGTGTATTCCTTCAAGAAATGTATTATAAGCCTTCGACGATAGCAATCAATTCCAGCTTTTCTCATAAGCCTCTTTGATACGCTGACTTGTGTGGTTTTTTTCTTGCTCTTTCTCTCTCTCTCTTTACTTGATGATTGATGCTGTGATGGTGTGTCTGTCTGTCTATTATTCTTTGTTTCCCCTATCCAATAAAGTGACTACATCTGGAATCCTCTTGCTAATCATTATCTGCTTCTCACCGCAACCACTTTTGGTTTACTCAACTTCAAACACACAATTACAAAGTACATTGTCCTCTTGCACTTTATCTTAGAAATTCCTTATATTTTGCACCTCAAAATAGACTCAGATTTCTAACTTCTAACCAAAATATTTGAGTACATATGGAGAAAGTGTACCATGAGGATAGAAAAACATCGCAAAAATGACGACAATACTTTCATTGTCACGTATTACTCAGTTCGTTGGGAATCAGTTCACTTGTAATCCAAGTTTATGAGTATTTTTGCTGTCTGTCTGCCTAACTTATGTGACAACGTTTTTTCTCTTCACATCAGAGGAACCTCAGAAGATGATTTTTTTCAACTCTGATGAGAGGACAAAGGTGAGCATCTGTATGGAATTCAACTAGACATAGTACATTGTCATCATCGTTTGTTCAGGATTATGATGGAATTTATCACTAGTCATGTGAAGAAGAAGTAGAATGCAGGAAGGATGACTGATCATTGGAAAAAAATAGAAAGAAAAGAAGAGTAATCTAATGAAAATGCTTACGATTGTGGTACGTGGTGGAGATGAAAGATGATCGGACTTGATTAACTCGGTATCGGTATTGGTGGCAGAGGCTGGAGCATCAAATAGTGAGCCATGGTATGGTTTGAATATGGTACCAAAAGTAGGATCGATGGGATCGTAATCTTAGTGAGAGAGTAAGAAAAAAAAACGTATCACCACAAAAGGCTCAGTGAATCGAGGTTAGAAAATGATTGGATTTTCTCTCTCTCTCTCTCTCTCTCTCTCTCTCTCTCTCTCTCTTTATCTATCTCTGTACTTTCTACCGAAAAATAACACCATGGCCACAAGCTATCGGCATGTTTGCTTCTCCAATTGAGATGACCAATAAAATCTGCGCTCACTTACACACACACACATATAACACATACACATGCAAGGTTCAATACATCAAGATATAACTTGGGTTTTTCTCTCTCTTTCTCTTTCACTATCTCAATTCTTTTCTTACAGCTTGAAGATTGACGTTCGATTTAGGGGGTCCAAAAGTAGTGGTGTGTATGAGAGAAGAAAAATTGCTCCCCAAACTAGAGGGTCTATATATCTCTTACTGTGGGAAAGTGTATACAGATATACTGTGATAAAAGTAGGCCAAAACCCATGCTAAGTTGTGGTTCAATTTTATTCAATGAAAAAAGCTGCCTCCACTGGTGCTTTTGAGACTTTTTTATATACGGGCAATAAATCCTTCAAACTAGACTTTCTAGCTTCACATACTATGAGGTGTATTTTGTTTTCTACTTTTTCTCATGCATATAAATAGTGGACAATCATCTGATACCAGACAGTATGATATTAATACCAAAGGAATACCATGAATTCCAAATTAGCCCCAGCAGAGGAGAAGGTCAATGAAATGATAACAAAATTTATCATCAAAAAAAGAAGGAGACAGGAAAAGAACGCTCATGATGAATTGAAATAATGCATTTATGGGCATAATATCAAAAAAGAAAAAAAGTTCCTTTGATTTGACGTTTGTTGCCCAATTCAAATGATTGAAAGAGTGTTCTTTTTTCATCATCTAAAAGTTTCGGAAATTATTGAAAGAAACAGAAAACGTGGATAGATCTTCATTCTCTTCTTTTTTGGAATAGAACAAAAACAAACCTTGTGATCATTCAGAGAGGGACAGAGCATTTTATCAAAAAACAGAATAGTTTTCAAGGCTTTTGAAGAGAGAGAAAAGTAAAAACTTATCCACTCCAAATGCTGAATGGGCTATGATGATGAAATGCTGACGCCTTCATGAAACTTGAAATTTTCCTGAGGCATTCTTTGAACAAGTTTCCGATAGATATTCAGCTTACTCATGAACTTTTTTCTGTCACAGAAAATTGAATATGGTGAAATGTTGCATGCAAATTTTTTCTCGGTGTTTGGAATTCCTCTCATAAATTTGATCTCTTGAGAAGGCCAATTGAGAATGCTTTTGGAAGAATTTGAAGTTGTTACACAATTGTTTTATCGATACTCATCGAAGCTTGCATTCTAATCAAAATTAATTGGCAAAAAATGATTGCTCAACTTACTCAAACATTTGTCTGAACACATTATATCACAATTAGTTGGGCTTTTAGGCATTAAATCTGGGTTGTCAATGGATCGAATAACCATTTTTTGGTCCCTGTAGAGAAGTGAACAGAAGGAAACAAAATTCTTTTCTTAATGAGTTTTCCCTCAATTTGCACAATATGTGTGTAAAACATAATTTGAAATATCATTTCTCACCTCTTGTTGGAGAGAAAAATTCTCTTGGTTTCACCTTTCAAAGAGATGAAAAGACAAATTCATTACACCATCAGTATTGATCAAGATACATAATAATAAATTGATCGCGAAAAAATAAATAGAAAAATATTTGAAAGTTAGTTTCATCTATTTGTTGAACTATTCTTCAATGAATGTCTTCTCATGATATTCAGCGATCAACTTGAATTGGATTCTCTTTCTCTCTCTCTCTCTCTCTCTCTCTCTCTCTCTCTCTCTCTCTCTCTCTCTCTCTCTCTCTCTCTCTCCCTCTTTCCAGCATCTCATCGAGCGTAACATGATTTCATATGAGAAATTGATTGTATCAGTTTGCTGCTTTTCTTCTCTACTTTTCGAATATATATGTATCTAATGGACGCTAGAATTGATGGTATCATTGCTCATCTTTTTCTCGATCTTCCATGCTTTCATGATCAGATTCGGGCAATAAAGAGCGAGAGATAGCAAGAAAGAAAGAGAAATAGAGAAATAGAGAGCAAGAAACAGACAGGACAAGAAAAGGACCACTGTTAAGGAGAAAAAGAAACCTTTTTCCGAATTCAAGATGGAACATTGGACTCAAACAGCGAAAAAGTACAAAAATAAAATCATGATAGAAGATCATTAGTCTTCAAAAGCATTCAAGACCATAGTTTCCTATGATCCTTGTGTGTGTGTGTGAGTGTGTGTATGTCTATGCTAGTCGAAAAAGTGCAAAGATAAAGGCCAAAGAGAGAGAAAGAAAAGATAAAGAGTGGTGCTTATTCATGAATGCAATTGAACTTGGGATCGAAAAGGATCCTCTCTATCTTTGATGTGAGCTCTCAAAAAAGGCATGCAAGATTGAGAACTCACATCAAAAATAGAGAGAGATAGAGAAACAAGCATCATGAAGATATAGCCATGAATTTCGTAGTGCAAAGCAAAGCATATTCATTTCAGTTTTAACAGAGCATAAAATGTCATCTTTTCCGAGTAATTGCCATGAACTGTGGGCCATACACACATTGTGTGCAAGTGAATGGTGTATGTGTATGTGTGCACAATCCTTTGCCAAAAATAAAGAGAAAACCCAAGATAGAGGGGGGGGGGAAAGAACAGAAAAAGGAACCAAAAGCTGCTTTATCATACTCAACTGACCCATTCTGTATAGTTGTCTTTTCAATTCTGATAATAGAATGCATAGGATTTATGCATTCATGGAATTGTGTGGATGCAAAGGGTTATGTCAGATGTCTCTTCTCTTCTCTCTCTCTCTCTCTCTCTCTCCTTTTTCTTCTGTCTTATTCTTTCACTATCACTTCCATACTAACGAACTAATTAGTACTTTATTGGAGCATAAATGAATGGAGCAATCGCTTGGACTGGAGAAGAGAGACAGAGCGACAGAGAAAGATGATATGAACGTGATTCTAATGTCTAAAATAACGGTCCAATGAGTCAGAATTTGGAGAACCTTCATCCAAGAGGAAGAATTCAAATGATAACTTATAGCTCTACTGGAATGAATTGATCACTTAAATCCAAAAGACTATACACGAAAATGATGATCAACACTGTTGACGATTATCTAGCAAGAATATGTATTCACGCGAAGAAGAGAAGAAGAAGTGAGAGGAAAAATGATATCCTCACCTTTTGGTGTTGAAATATTTTCATCACCACTTGAATCCACTAGACGATTGGCCTTACGTCGAATAAATACCACAGTGGTGATAGCAAATAAGAGTATAATGCTGACAATGGCAAGAAAAATGGCCAACACAGGACTATATCCTCTCTCATCACCCTCGTCAAATGAACCTGGTCAAATGAGAAATACATGATAAGAATGTCCAGCTCGATGAAAGTATGGTTAGAATATTGAGGGAAAGCAAAATGTGAGCCGAAAGAATCTAGATTGTTTGATTCTTATTCCCTTTTTCTCTCTCTCTTTTCCTTCCTCTCTTGTCAACTACTGGTAGAAGAATCAACCAATAGAAAGAGAGAAGGAGAGAGAAAGAAAGAATGAGGAGGAAAAGCTGCAAAATGAATGGCAAGATTGGAATATTGAGCTATTCTTCTATACTTCACAATTTGATGGTATCGATATGAAATTAATACAAACGAACCATTTTTCATCTTATTGTGGCTCATTCTGGCAGCTTCCAGACTGGCCATTAGATTAACGGGTACACTCTGGCCACCGCTTGTTTTGGCAAATATTCTCAGATCATATTGTTCTTCTGGTGCCAAATCATCAAGCACAAAAGTAGGATACTCTTGATTGCTTAGGGTGAATACCATCTCAGTGGCTGATCCTTTTCCCTTGTATGCTTCCAAAATGAATTTTGTGTTCATACCATTAGATGGACCGGGTATACAAGTGACCAGGAGGCTTGAGAGTGTTTGATTTTTGACACTACAATTGTTAACTTCTTCAGGAACACCTTGGAGAAAAAAGGAGAAAGAGAGAAAAAGAATCATTTTTTTCTAAAAGATCATTCACTTTTCGTGTACAGTGTAAGTCACCAAAATTTTATTGGTATCAATGTTTTTCAAGGCCCATTGAACATTTTGAAATTCAATTCCACCAAAACACTGTCAAAATTTTCTATCACAATAAAAAGATTGTACACAGAGCTGTATACAAGTGTATTGTGGATAAGTATGCTATGGTATTGAGTAGAATTCTTTATGAACTTTCGAATTGTTACATGAAATATCACTCACAATTGGAGGTATAACAATGAAAGCATCGGAAATGGAATGGAAAAATTCAATCAGATGAGTGATCAATGAACGAATAGATCTTGGAAGAGAGAAAGTCTTAAAACTTTATGACTCTGTTAATGCTTAAATAATCATCATGAAAATGCTTCCAGTTCCGAAGAGAGAGAGAGAATGTTATTCCTCTTTTCCTACATCTTCCTTCCTCCTCCTTTTCTATTGGCAAAAAGATGGTTTTGAACATCTCAACAATCGATTCATGGCAATGACCATTTGAGCTCTCATCAGTTCTATCACAAGACATGATGGTAAATGAAAACAATAGAATGAATAGACAAGAGTGAACATTGACTACATCTTTCTTATTCCTTCACTCTATCGTTTCTCATTCCATTCTACATTCTTTCTACTCATACTGATCCCTTTTTTGGGTGACCAAAGTAAACAAAGCATCACCTTATTGAGGTCGATCAAAGCTAAACATTGCCTTCCATCGATCTGGTTATAACAAGTTAGCATCAGAAACCATCAAACACACTCTTCCTTCATTCTTCTCTCTCTCTCTCTCAGTTGAGTCCATTTAATCGAAATGGTGACGCGATTTTAATTGAATCAGAGGATCATGCTGAAGATTGGTGAAAAGAGAATTGCAGTGATGAGGAATAGTAGTGGTAGTAGGAGTTGTAGCAAGAGGAAAGCATTGCAACAACTCTGATTTAAGGGGTACATTCTTTTTATACACCGACTAGCTAACCAGTGGAAGTTCCAATGGATGATATAGGATTTCAAGCATTCCCTAATATGATTTGTAATACAGTTAAAAATGACTGTTGTACTTAAAGAACTACACTATACTTTGATGGACAGTTTATTTGGTTAGTTATCCAAGAGGGAAGAGAAAAGAAAGCCAAGGACAGCTCTATTCTATGGATAATATCTTGATGATTTTGAAACTCAATTTGGTATAGCATGTACAGGAGTACCTAAGGAGAAAAATGCGTCTTGCAAGAATTTCTCAACTTTTTGATTCCATTTACACAATTTTTGTGGGAAGAATTTTTTACTCAACCTCAAAAAAAAGTTCCCCATTGCATCATAACATAAGCAA
Source organism: Brevipalpus yothersi (assembly GCA_003956705.1). Taxonomy (NCBI): domain Eukaryota; kingdom Metazoa; phylum Arthropoda; class Arachnida; order Trombidiformes; family Tenuipalpidae; genus Brevipalpus; species Brevipalpus yothersi. Next base: position 120,619 of record QZCP01000089.1, read on the forward strand.
TTCTTCTAGAAATATTCCTCATTGTTTACTTATATTCCTCTCCTCTGTTCCTGTTTATACTCTTTTTTCTTTCCTTCCAAAAAGAAATATTTCACATATTTCATACACCTTGTCATGATAAAGCAATGGTATTCAGTAATATTCCACTTTTTCCGGAAGCTATTCAGCAAACATCACGATATATATATATCTCATTTTCAATCTGATAGTGGAAATAATGGTGAAGAATACACAATGTTTTCTTGTTCATATCTCTCAAGGATATCCTCTCTTTCCTACATCTCACTTATACATTAAACATATACAATTTTGATTTCTTCGAACTGACAATCTCATGTCAAAGTAAGGTACACGTGGATACACAGTTATACACTGTTTACAGTTATTCAATGTAGTATTTAAGTTCTCATCCAGATCATGATGCTTTTCCACATGGTTCCGGGTTCTCATTTTCTTTTTCTCCCTGATCAAGAATGACTTGAGAGCTTATGACTTGTCACGAAAAGTCATCATAAGAAAAGCTCAGAGATCAAAATGATGAATCAATTCTTCAATACTCATTGTCGATGTCATTTATGTTTGTCAGTGAGCCCCTGTCTGATGATAGGTATTCCAAATATAAGGTAAAAAGAGACTGAAGAGAGAGAGAGAGAGAGAGAGAGAGAGAGAGAGAGAGAGAGAGAGAGAGAGAGAGAGAGAGAGAGGTGAAATCTGATCGTCAATGTGCATACATCTGTGTGGGTTTTAGTGTGGAGGATGGAATATGAATACATAGTGAGAAAAAATTCTTCCCCAGTATTCTGATATTGTAACTCGTTGTTGACACAACAACACTGTTTTGATATTGGCCATTGAAAATTTTGGCAGCTGATGGCATATATTCTTCCAATAATAACACATATATCAAATGACAATGGAAGAGGTGTTCCAATATATGTATATACTGACTATGAGTGAACAAAATTCTCAATAATCTTTCTCTTTTTTCACGTATTTCTATCTCTATGCAAGATAGTTCATTTTGATGCTTGTTTCAGTGAAGGAAAGATTGACCAAGAATGACTTGTTACAAGAATGTTTCTTTCGAACCAGATGAAGAGCGAAAGCTTTTTTCTTGCGAAGATATAAAAGAACACAAAAAAACTTACTTGATGGAATAATCTTGAATTGACAAGGTTCCTGTTGTTGACCGATCTCATTGCTTGAGGTGCAGAATATTGACCCGTAACCTAATTTGTTTCTTGGAGTGTAACGAAAGACACTTTGATTACCATTCAGAGTGAAATTATGCATTATTGAATGGATTCCTTGAGTATTATTTAGGCGCCATTGAAAGGAGCGAGGCTCAGGATCGGAATCCAATTCACATCTTATTACCGCTTCTTCGTCGTGAGCAATTGAATAAACTTGACGCTGATTTGGGCGGCACATTGGTGGGACTATCAGTCAAAATAGTTTCATGGTGATGAATAGAGAATTCCAGGTCATATTGGAAATAGGATGAAGATTGTAGAAGGTATTGATGATGAATATGAGATGTTATAGGAATGTGAAAGGAATAAGTAAGAGAGAGAGAGGGGAAAAGAAAGAGATGAGAAAGAAAAACATTATATAAACAATTTAACTATCTTGAATCGTCATATGGAACAAAATGGCAATTGAATTTGGACCGATTTCCTGAGATGAAGACGAAACGAAAATTCAATCTCAATATAAAGTGATTGAACTAGCTTCAGGAATGCAGACAGAAAAATATTCTCTCTCTCTCTCCCTCTTTCCTAAATATATTTTTAAGCTAGCTGGACCATTCAAACGAGTGTATTGAATGTTATGGGGTATATCAAGATAGACGCTCAAATTTTTTTCTTTTTTTCACCCTTTACTACCATCCATAGAAGAATAAACATCAGAGGAAAAGGAGGAAGAGGAAAAAATTGGAAAACGAAAAAAATAAGAGGAAATTTCTGGAAGAGTAAAAGTCACATAAGCCCACAAATACAAAATATGGGAACAAAATGTGGTAGAAGAATGATGGTGATACAAGAAATGCAAATAAGAAAAATTGGTAAAAACTCTTTGTCGAAAGTTAGCGAAGAGAGAGAGAGAGAGAGAGAGAGAGAGAGAGAGAGAGAGAGAGAGAGAAAGTTGGAAAAGAAAGTGAAAAGAGAGCAACCAAGGATGACAAATAACTGGGCAAAGTATAGCAACAAGATCATTCACAGACAAAATGCATTTCCGATCGATTTCAAGCTAAGCGAGCAGTCATGTTGACTCTCTTCCTCTTTCTCTTTCTCTTTCTCTCTCTCTTTCCTTATATGATGCCTCCAATCTTACATGCCCCAATGTCCATGATCTTCCTCAGGTCCACCAAAGGTGATCATAATCCATTTTCCTTGTGTTCATCCAAACATCATCCATGATAGGAAAAAAAGAGAAGAGAGGGAAAGAAGGAGAGAAGAAGAACATTGCTCTTGTTTTTTTCGATAGCCGATTCTTTTTCCAGTCTTTACCGCATTGTGCAAGGAATATGGTGAGTGTGTGTGTTTTTTCTTCGTGAACGTACTCATTCGAAGTGAATTCCCTCAGCCTTTTCTATGACTACCACTACTGTTGAAACCAATTCTCACCCTAGACGTTTCAGTGCATGAATTCTTTTGAACTGAGTGGCAAGAGTATTTCCTAATTCTTTTCTAATTGAACACATCCATTTGGGACTCATTTTGGGTGAAACAAAGAAGGTACATATCAGTTACTTTCCTTGCATTGATATTAACGGTAAAAGGAAGAGTAAATGTGAAGCCAAACAAGAATGCAATTAAAAATAGAAAACCAACCAAGTTAAGCTTAAGAGGGTATCTCAAATCGGAGCTCATAAAGTTTTTCCAATGAAAATACACTAGATTAAGTGCCTAATAGGAGAAAACATTCTTATTACTTTGAACGAAGATTTCAAAGGAATTGGGATGAATGAAAAAAAGGAAGAAAATTGAGTTCATTACTTTTTGGTGGATCTTTTCTTCTCTTAATTCTTGTGATTATAGAAGAATAAAGTCGAAAAGAAGAGTTTGTCTTGCTCAGGGTATACATAAAAATCATCATGATACATCGAAACAGATCATCACTATCTGATTGGATTTATGTAATGGATCAATTTTGCGCACACAGTTTTGTGCCAATCAAATAGTTTAAGTGAGTGGACTTAGGATTTGGAAATACTCAGCAAAAAAAATAGAAACTAATGGGCATTCTAGGAAAAAGTATTGTGAAAAACTTCAAAATAGAGGGGGAAGATTCAATCCTCAACCCTCAAAAGATTGAAGATTGAATTGAATGCTCAGATAAGTGAATGTCTCTACCCAGGACGAATGCTATGAAAATAAAAAGTTAGACTAGCTTTTACTAAGCGGATATGAGAAAAAAACATGACTTCCAGCAGTCTGAAAAAACCTTGTGTTAGTATCAAATATTTGTGGGCAAAAAGAAAGAAAAAAAAACTCATCTCAAAAGCTCATACAGGATACAGAAAATAAACACTTACTCGTTCAATTCACTTTGAAAGAAGAAGCAAAAAAAGTGGAAAGCTTTCAAATTCAAATGAAAATCATCACATCACATCTTCTCTAACAAGCAGTGGACAAAAAAAGTCTCAATAAAATCTCATCAGATTAGCATAATCACTGAATAATTAATTTTATTCAAAGACCTAATGATTGATTGTCTCTCTTTTGACAGAGAATATGGAATCCCGGCCATTGACACGTACAAACACGCAAATGATTATTTCGCAAGATTTTCTGGCAAGGTTCATTTGTTAATAAACCCATGAAAAAAGTGCCAAAATGCTGTGGAAGATAAAGATATTGAGAGCATTCTAACCTAGGCTTGGATATTTCGTGAGAATAGATGCCACAATGAGGTTTAGAAGAAGTCAAAAAAAGTCGCAAAATAATCAGGATAAAATGAGATGATTTCCTTTGCAAAATGAGCACGATAAACTGAAATAGAGGATAAGAGAATACGATTCTCAGATAATTCGTAAATATATATTCAGTTATACAATTGAGAGGGAGGACAGTTGGTCACGCTCTGTTTATGTCCATTGCTTTTATGATTCTGTATTCTATCTCATTCACCATTTGGAAAAAGCCGAGAAAGAGTGAAACCTGTAACACTAATTCATCCGATTCTTGAGCAATTCAGTGAAGTGTTCCCTCCTCCGGTTTGTGGAGTGTATTTTGGCCCACTGACAGTTGAAGATGACATCCTGAAGAGAAATAAACGACTAGAAAGAGTGAGAGGAAGCAATTTACTCCCTTTCCCCATCTCTATCCTCTTTCATAGTATTCCAATTGTGTGTGTATATGTCTATCTGTCCAAATTCCTTTTTGGTGACCAATTGATGGAAACTGACCACTTGCCTTTTATTTCAATGTTTCAAGATTTTCCATGCAATTTCGAAACATTATCATTTCCTTTCATTTCTAGAGGTTTTTTTTGTGCCCAGAAAGGAAAAGAAGAAAGAAAAGGAAATGCTCACATTTCAAATATACTTCCTGCACACTTCTATTTTCCACGATTTTTGCTCATTTCGATCTTTATTCACTTTTACTATCTCACACACATACATGGAAACACTTTTCTTACGCTTCCTGAAATTATGAATTATATACTTGATGATGAACATCATGCTCTCTTCCCATCAAATTCTTTTCCCTCTCTCTCTCTCTCTCTCTCTTTCTCTCTCTCTCTCTTCATCTTCATCTTTTCGCTCAGGAAAACAATGAAATTTTCAACAATTTGAATTGATATGATAACAATATGCCACTTTCACACACATTCGCTTCCGTGAATACCAAATTTTTTTTTCTCACACTTTCAATTTGATATTATATTGCCCTGAAAGCCTATCATTACCATCATTAGTCTGCCACCAAGGAATCGACTTCAATGAGCATGATGATCATGTCTAAACTCAATTTATCTTCGCCAAAAAAAAGAGGCTCAAGATTTGTTTCTCTCTGCTTGATTCATCCCATCGCAATGCCATGTGTGTGTGTGTGTATAATATTCATTTCACAAGTTATGGTGATGAAACATTAGTGGGTTGAAAGCGTCATCAAACTTTGAACACATAATTTTTCGTGGATTCAGCCGAATATACAAAACAGCAACTGTCAAACTTTTTGTTTTTTTGTTTCTGGCCCAAATGATGCAATACACAGTGTCTAGGGCAAGAATGCAGAAAGATTAGAAAAAGAAAAAAACTAACTCTAATTCAGCGAGACAACAGTAGAAACAGTTCATCTATCTGCACAATCAGGCAAAAATGTCCAGTTTCAGCATTCATTTGGGAATCTTCATGTTTCTTTCGGGTTATAGGAGGGACAATATTCGGTTTCCATTTAATGTAAGTTTTTGTTCACTACTATGCTAGTGGGTTTGCGTAAATTAAACTGAATACTACCAAAAAGAAGAAGAAATAAGTATTCCTCAGAGATGCTCAAAATTGCTGTCCTCAAATGTATAGTAGAAAAGAATTCTGCAATACGAAACATGCGAGGAATACAACGAAATTCGTTCCTCAGATTTTGGCTGCTTTTAGTGTAGATCAAGGTTCGTTATTCTTCATGTCTTTACTGTTGTTGAATAGAGAGAATAAAGTTATCAAGTTGAGTGATAGTTTGCATGAACGTATTTCAGATACATTTGCTTTCAAGAGGTTTCAGAGCATCTCTTCATTCCTTCTATCTAAAAAGATGTGACCATGAAGAGGCTGAAAACATTCTCTTGTTTCCATCGGTTTCACTCGGTTCATTATGAATGTATTCAGTAATGCATAGAGAAGTCATGATTCATTATTTTTCCACTTTTATTCTGCTTCTTTTCTATCCAACAGATCAACTTGCTTGCTCATCTATTCTTTCTCTCCATTCCCATTTATTCTCATATATATATATTCTTTTACCAGTCTCTTCGTTTTCCTGTCTCTTTATCTTTGTTTTATTCTTTCGAATGACCCGAACGTTGCCCATGGTTCATCGCTAATATCATCACCATTGTGAGTTAACTAGAAACTGACTGACTGATGGATTCACTCACAGCATTGCACCAAAGAAAAGTTCCGATTATTTATCAAGCAACTGTGGATGTCACATATATATTGGTCACGCTTATTCTTGTGTGTACACCAAAAAAAGATAGAAAGAATTTTTCACCCTGTAAGCTATAAAAATGAACGAGAAAGAGAGAGCGAGATAGAGAATATCTGATCTATCTTATGGATGTTATTCCATCTTTCCAATTGCTGTATCCATCAAGCACCAGACAAACATTTATTTGAACATTTAATATTGGTCAAGTTATGATTCATCCATACATCAAGTCAAAATGAGATTAGGAATTCTGTTGAACTCATCCTCTTTCACTTGATAGGACTATAATTTACAGCCAATCTTCAATGGAAAAGTGACAAAACTTTCAAAGAATGATTTACTCTCTTTTATCTCTATCATGAAAGGGGTTGGTTAGTGGATGAATTGTGAGGTGAAGATCTATTTTCTAAAGAACCGAGAAAAGGAAGGGAATTCTCAGAATTCTAAGAATTCCGAGAGATTTTCTGAAAACTCTTCAACAGCACCACACAATGTAAAGCTTAATGAGGTCTCATTAACGATAAAATTTACATCCGATGGATTGTAAGGCGATTCTTTGATTAAAACTGAAAATCTTCAACAATACCAATAATGTGAAGAAAGCATAGAATCCAAATAATAGCTGTAAATTCGATTGAAATCTCATTCTGATGAAGTCTACTTATTGTCTAAACAGAACTCTAGTTGTGCAAGTTAGCCGTGTGTTTCACATTTCCGATTCTCATGAAGTGAACAGACTTATTTCTACAGAAGATGATGAAACTTTCTCCACCTTATTCCCTCCTAAAACTACTGTGAGCTGATAAAATGCTCAAATGATTCTCTTTCATTCATTGCAGTACCAAATGTTACAAACTAAATACGATATACTAGACCTCCAGTTTTGGAAAGGAGGGAAGAGAGAAAGAGAGAGAGAGAGAGAGAGAGAGAGAGAGAGAGAGAGAGAGAGAGAGAGATTTTTGATATGTGTGGACCGTAAAGCCTGGTTGGGGCACTCAGACCGGCAAGCCGGCGGTAGCACGACCATATGGCCTCCGCCTTTTGTCAGTGCTACCTCACGCTCACCGATTGTCGAATACCAGTGCGGTCAACCCAGCTCACTTCGAACCCTGCGATACCATTAAGGCGCCTGTCCAGGGGACTAGGGGAAACATGTTAACCCCCCGAATTACCGATATGAAATCTGAGTCTCCATACACCGGCCATCGGCTGACTCACATTCAGAACTCTTTCGCACCCCTCGGAAAGGAAAGGATCTCTCCCATTTACCTTTACTCTTGGACAAGCACACACACACACAGAGAGAGAGAGAGAGGACTTGTATTGGCACTTTCATCAGACATATAATAGGAGAGAGAGAGAGAGAGAGAGAGAGAGAGAGAGAGAGAATCTGTTCTAAAGCTATTAAGCGTGTGACCTTACGATTATTTCATGGCCTACCCAAAATGTTCAGTTTGAAATACTTGGTCAGTAAATACCCAGAAAAGTACTAGTGAGAGAGAGGAAGAGAATAGTTCACTTTGTGATAGAAGCAAACACCAATTGCAGCCTCTCCATTTAACGGTAAACACGAGTATCTGGAGTAATTGTTTGGAGTTTCCAATAATCCCACTACAGAACTCCACTACATCAACCGCTATTAGTTTGTAGCCCTAAAATTACTGGTGAAGCAAGCCATGGCTATACATCAGGCTTGACCTCCACACAAGCACACACAACTTTGCTTAGATAAACTGACCCTTCTTCACCTGGACATTTGATGAAGATGGTCAGTTCGATGAATAAAGTGTTTTGGGATATTCACAAAACGATGAATAGAGTTTAATGATGCGTTCGAAAGCTGATTTTCACATTCAATCTTTATTATTTTCTCGAGAGGCGATCATTTTCGAGAATTCTGAAAATAAATGAGCATTTTTGGTAGAAAAAATTTGTGAAAAACCATCAGAATTCTCATGATCCTCTTCATATTGACTTATTTGACCCTTTTGGGAAAGAGAAAGAGAGAGAGAAAGTTGAAAAAGGATTCTCTACACTTGGAAAAAGGTGACAAGAAACGGTAGAGCACTTTCCGGACACTCCTGGGAATGATGAGTGGCAATCTATGGGTTACATAAGGTACATAGTTGCAATTTCTGTGAGAAAAAGAAGAAAAGGAAGCACTCAAGAAGTGATATCACTACAATCAAGAGGAACCTTGCGGATGAATTCGAGTGTTGAGGCAATCATCTTCGGAGAATGACAATAATGTCAATGTTCAGAAGGTGGAGTAGTATCAAAATGTTCCCAGAGATAGGTAGTTATAGAAGGTAAGGTAAATACTCTTATACCAGTAAAGAAAGGTACAAGTTTGCAAAGAATTGAACGGATGAATTTCAGATGGAAAAAATTGTTCGTCGAATGAAAGAATTTGGTACAAAAAAATGTTTTGAAATCGATTATTTCAAAACAGTTTCCTAGAGTCTGAAGAGAAAGAAAGAAAGAAAGAGAGAGAGAGAGAGAGAGAGAGAGAGAGAGAGAGAGAGAGAGAGAGAGAGAGAGAGAGAGAGAAGCATCCAACAGAGATATTTTGTAATAAAGCTTCTCTGAAGCTGGAAGTTATCTGAAAATTCCATGAATCATAATCCTATTTTCTTTGATCACAGAATCTTAGAGTGGAAGCATACTAAGAGGATCCAATTTTGAACTTGTTTTCATTTATGATATCAAACTTTTTCCACAATGATAGAGATAGAATGACATTTACCAGTCTTCTCTCAGCCATTTAAAGGCATACTCATATACTATATTAATAGGTTTCTTTCTTTGAAAAAGAGAGCATTTGATTGTCTGGATTCCTTTTTTTCTTTTCTCTATCTCCACATAATTCATAATGAGAGTTTCTTCTCTATCTCCTAGACAAATCACGCTCCTCACAAACTCACAAATAGGAAGTTCCATTTCATTTCGAAGTCTTATGGGTTTCAAAGGATTGGAGTAATTCTTTTAATGTACAAAATTCACCATAAACTTCTTGCAAGAAAATGGAAACATCGTATATAACTTATAAAATGTGAGTAAGAAGAAGAAAACTTATGCAAAATATGTACAAAGTATCAAAATCAGTAGCATTTGATGTGAGACTTGTTTTTCTTCTTGAAGCGTCTGAATCATGAGCTAACTTCCCAAGCTATTGACAATTCTCTGGATAGTCTTGATATAAATTCTCACGTCAAACGCAAGCTATTGCTATTTATCTGGATGAAGAATCAGGAAGGCGGTCACCAACTAGACGTAAACAACTTTGCGGGGGATATCAGCCTCTTGATGATATAATTCTCAGAACTCTGAGTTAGAGGGTGGCATTTTTGGGATAGAATGTACTATTCTAGCTCTCAAAGAGAACACAAATACCAATCATCAATATTTTTTGGAAGATAACATAGCTGTATTGTTGCTAATTTTGATTGTACGGGCCAATCAAGCGAAGCTTGAAGAGTTTGCAATCATTTGAATATTCAAAAAATAAATAAAGCCCAAGGCAAGGTGTCAAGGCATCATCATGTATGAGTAAGGTATAAGTGTATACATATACTCATGTTGAATGATGAATTCACCAAGAGAGAAAGATAAATTGATGATAATACCAGATTATCTGCAGAACAAACACGTGCATGAAAATTATTGCTCCAAGAAATAATGCTTGTAAATAATAATAAGTTGATTCTGCATATTTTCTCCACTACAGATCGGAAGGAAACGAAGAGATACCTCTCTCTTTTTCTGATATAGCTAGTGGGAAGAATTCATCACAAGGGAATAAGAAAAAAAGGCGAGTCAATGTGTACCCTGGAGGCATATAAAGTTATAACACATACACACAGTGGCGGGAAAAAGTTCATATCTGTAACCAATATTCTAGTGGTATAAGAATAAAGTGTATGTGTGACTAGAGGAGAGAGAAAAGAGAAAAAAAACATTGTCATCGAATGAGAAGGGAGAGAGAAGAGAGCAAAGAATTCATGTCACTTGTTTGCTGATTAGTTGTATATGATGACGAAAAACGGTATTCGAGAACATGATGTGTGAGCCTGAGGCGACTAATCTTTCAATCTTGGCATAAGCTGTTAGTAATGACTAAAATGGTGCTTCTTCGTGTAGTAATATCGATAAGGAACCCAAGAAGAGGATATTAGGATCCAAATTGTCCCGAATTTTGGGATGGATTATCAGTATGAGAGAGAGAGAGAGAGAGAGAGAGAGTATGGATCATATACAGAGTGGCCAGAGTATTCCTCTCAATCTATGAGTACATCATGGGGATTTATTTCATCAACAGAGTGTATGTGTGTATAAGTTACTTGTATCATTTAAGATCAGTGAAGATGGGAGAACTAAAATGTTCCCTAAACATGGGTGAAGAATATCGTTCTATTGGAAGAAAAATTGAGCCTCAATGATCATCAGTCATTATTTTTGCCCAAAACATTTCTTGATAAGTTATTTTGCCCAGTTCAATACATGGACCCACAGTGCTTTGGATACTCTCTCTCTCTCTCTTTCTTTCTTTCTTTCTTTCTCTTTCTAAATGGATGAATTTGGACCTTCTTGTGAGAACACAGAAAAGGCCATACTCCTTGGATAATGGGAACCGAACTGAGTGAACATTAAATCGGTAGGCCAAACTAACGGTTCTTCATCTTCTTACACACACATCATCGTCGTCCTCTGGGTAACAAGTAAGTCTTTCCATAAAATCAGTGTACAAAAAAGTTATTTATTATTGCTCTCTTTCTTTCTTCTTTCTCTTTCATCTTTATCCTCTATCTTCTTCTTCTTTCTCCTCATCTCGTCTCTTAACTTCATCTTTCACAGGAAATCATCCGAGTCTATGTTTCAGCTTAGAAATTTTTTTCCTGTTTTTTCCCTCCTCCTCTTTTACCAGTTTGATTGTGGATAATCTAGTCTCAGCTTTTGATCGTTTTTCTCTCAACACATCTTGACCAAACATCCTACATCTGCTATGTTGGAGCATTATCATTCAGCATTAACGTTCCTAGTTTCATGATCAGATACATGATACATTTTGGATTCAATTCATGAACAGAATCAAAATAGTCTGCGGATAGCTTTTGATGATGATACCTAGGAAAGGGGAAGGATCCACATGGGAAGATGGAAAATTTCAAATCTCACTGCTGAACATGGTTTCCTGTAATGATGATCCCAATCAATACAATCAAGATACAGTGAAGTTATGGATGATTGTAATCAAAATCAATTCTCTCATAGAAGTAGGAGAGAAAAGATTCTTCCAAGTCATTTCCTACCTTACATCATTTCCGCTTCCTAGTGTGCAACTTTCATGTTCCACTGATCATATCGATGAAAAATAAAAAACAAGAATCACAATCTATCTACTCAGCTCAGTCCTTTGGAGCAATTGAGACTTGAAAATAAAAATAAATTCTAAGTATATATACACAAAAGTTTTTTTGAACAATAGCCAGATAAAATGCCAATCCTGTCCATTCCAATTTAGGATCAGTTTATAAATACCAACACTTTCGCATCAAGAAAGAAAGAATACTAGAGAACTCATTCTAAGTCATAAGTTTTGAGAGTTTTCAAGAAAAAAATAGTCCAAAAAGTGAGCATGTATATCTCGTATCAATCTAGAAACCCATTTATGAGACTCTTCTGAGCATCAAATTACTGCGGTATAAAAGGAATCCTCAAATGAGAACGAAAGTTTGTGTTCTTCATTTTTATTCCGATTGCACAATTCAAACTTGACTCTATGAAGCGAATATTTTCTTTTACTTTCACGACAAACATGTCAAAGATTAATTGGGATGTGAAAAAAGATTATCATTATCCTATATATTTAGTGAAAGAAAAATATTCCCATAGGAACATCATACATATTAGAGGTATGTGTGTGTATGCCTATGTGTGCAAGCGTTGGTAAGCTTTTCATGCTTTTTCAAATTGGATTTGATTAGGCTGGCGCGAAAAAAAAGTTGCGACACAGATCAAGTAAGAACAGGAAAGAAATAAGAAAAGAAAAGGAAACTAGCAACAAATTGTACAGTTCATACAGGAAACTAGTAGTCGAAGTAAATAAGGAATCACCCTCTAAACACATCCACAAAGTTTTCCTCTCTCTCTTTTTCTTTCTTTCTTCTGGATTCCCTATGATGTGTTCCCTTTCTTTCCTCTTTGCTAGAAAAAAAAGTCTGTCGCCTTTTTTACTCTCCTAGTTTTGATGATTGTTGTCTGGTTGAACAAGATCTTTGTAATAGAAATGCGTGTTTAGACTGGAGGGACATTAACGCCAATGGACTGTAAGTTCTTCCAACGCTTTCCCACAACTTAAGGAATAAAATGTGTGAAGAGAGAGAGAGAGAGAGAGAGAGAGAGAGAGAGAGAGAGAGAGAGAGAGAGAGAGAGAGAGAGAGAGAGGAAGGAGGAAGTGGAAAAAAAGGAAGAGGGATCAACAGAGGAAAAGTTTATATCAATGTTCTGGTGGAGAATTTTAGTTCCAGACAGTGTGCAAGAAAAGAATATGTGATAAAAATGTCCCTGAATTTTTGAAGCCATCATCATAATCATTAGAGTGGAAAGAGAGAGAGGAGAGACCATGAATTCCGACACACATAGAATATCTTTTTCCCCCTTACTTGTATCTGATGATGTATATGGTCTGAATACAACACTCTATTGGACCAATGCTGTTGATACTAATGACTATAGATATTTATATATATATGATCAAATGTGTATGTTCATTGTATGCGAATGCCATTTTGTTCACATTAATCAGTAGCAGTATTAGTAGTGATAGTAGTGGCAGTATGAAAATATATGTGTGATAAACTTGAGCTTACATTGTATTCTCAAAAAGAATGGCTCACTTTTGGCCTCACCAATTGAGTTGGCAGCGGAGCACTGATAGTGGCCACGATATACTTTTTTAACCCTTTGTAATACTAGTGAATGATTAAACACAAGAACACCATTGGCCAAATCATTAATCACTAGATTATTATTATGATACCAATTCACTTCAGTAACAGGCAATTTTGATATCAAATTACACTCTAATATCACATCGATCCCTTCTTTTATTGTGTTTGGGTTTATTTTCGCACCAAGTTTGATCCACAATTTAGGCACATCTGTAACATTAGAGTTCAATTTATATACATAAATATACACACATATGAACTTTTCGATGGGTCCAGACGAAACAATTTGGACAAAGTAGATGAACCCATCGCGCAATGTTGATCAAGTTTCAAGGAAGATTTAATGAAGAATAAGAACATGTTGACATTCACTCACCGAAAATTTTGAAAAATATAACAGAATGTTGAGTTTTATCATCACGATAATCTACCCGGCATCGGTATTCTCCTTCATCTTCATCAGTAGCATTCTGAATCACCAGATGAGGTATAGTAGATGTTTCATTTAAAGTGACACGATTGTCAGGACCACTACGTTTGGCCTGAGTTAGGGACACTTCACGAGCATCGACACTATAGAAAGGCACACTTTGCTTATTCTTGTACCACAACATAAGTGAAATAGCTTCTGTATTCCAATCAGATACGTTGCATGGTAAGGCGATCGTTGAACCTTTTCGGCCAATATACTGAGGTTCCACTGAAGGAATACACATATTGAGCACAGAAGAAAAGAAAACAAAGGCTATTATCATCGAGAACATGTTTATTGTTGTCAAAATAAAGCCACAAAATACATTTATGAAAGTATTTTCAAATTAAAACCTACCAATTTTGTAATATATCTCAAAAAACCACATCATGTAAAATATATTTAAGATCATTTTTCAGCCAAAAGAATGCATGTGAGAAAAACTAGAAAATCTGTGAGCAAGTTACATCTAATAGTGAGAAATGCATTCTCCCAAGAAAGAATCTTTCGCCGCTCGTGAGCCAAGCTTCTGCGCGCAAAGTTGTATTCCAACAGAATCTGCACTCTGATTTTCTTTCTCTCTCTCGCCTAACATATTCTCATATTCTCATCCAAAACTGACTTACATGGGAAACTCATATTGAAGTCCATCAGTGGTCATAGATTTAGACATTTGGAGAAATCATTTCCATTTCTCTTGCGTCATGAAATATTCTAAAATTCAGACAAAGTGACATTCCCTACATACTTCTAGTACACACACATTTTCTTAATCTAGTGAGCTTCTGCCATGTAGAAGCAATTTTGGTTAAATCTTTTCCATTTCTTATCCAAAGGATTTAGTGTTTCCATTTAGAGTGAGATTATAGGCAAATGAGCTTTGAGATGTCCAGAGATGAGCATTCCACAGAGGTTCAAGTCCAACACACATTCGAATGCATCCAGAGGAGTGAGAGAGAGAGAACCAAGATTTGAAATGAGTTGGATAAGGAACATAGCATTCATTCTTAATGATGCGAACTAAAGAATTACTGGAACCTCCAAAATGATATCCACAAAACATGGCGAAAATCCTAGGAGACTTCATTTCCCCATGATGAAAGAAGTTCAGATAATCTGGACAAATGTTTCAAAATGATTTGATTTGAAATATTTCCCGTAACTATGAACTCGATTTGAGGGCAAAAGAGAATCAGTATAAAGAAATAGGCATACAATGTTGAAGCTGCAACTCGATTTTACAATTCAACAGAATGAACATGTCAAGCATGAAACTTCAAAATGGAGAGAGAGCGAGAGAGAGAGAGAGAGAGAGAGAGAGAGAGAGAGAGAGAGAGAGAGAGAGAGAGAGAGAATATTCCAGTAGAACTGAGATGAACTTGGCATGATAATGCTGAACTGCACAATTAACCAGGACCTGTACAAGTGAGCCATCATCATTTGGAATCCATCGAATTAAATCATGACAGATAGTAACAATATAAAATTGAACTTCAATGAGATTTTATATTGACTGTAAACAAAATGGGAGTTATATTCAAAATTTTCGATACAAAATTTAACTTTTACTCTACTTTTTCTTTCTTTTCTGTGGACTTTTTCTGCTTTCACTTTTTCCAGTATCATTTTTTTCCACCAGAAGAAATAAAACCAAGTCTACATGATTGAAGAATGCTGGGAGAGCACATTGTTTGCCACAATAAATAGAGCTTTTTGACAAGCATGGAGAAGTGGAAGAAAGAATCTTTCTCTTTCTCTCTCTCTCTCTCTAGCTACTTGAACACAGAGCAGATCAAATGTAAAAAGATATATAAAAGTTCAAAAAAGCTCACAATCTTATGGCAAAAAGCAAGCAAAGAAATACAGAAGTACAGTCGATATCCTATGTGATATTCTCTCTCTTCTTCATCTTCGCCATCTTCAACTTTATCGTCTATCTAGCTTGCCCTTCAATGGTTCCAAGTGGAAAGATAGAGGGGAGGAGAAAAAGAAAGAGAGAGAAAGAAAGAAAGAAAGAAAGAAAGAGAGAAGATCAAATATATAAACATAATGGCTGCCACCCACTGGCACCTCTCAAGTCACAGAGAGGAAGAGTGATAGCAGTGCAATAAAGGATGAAGAGGGTGAAAGTGAAGAAGTAAGGAGAAGAAAGTGAAGATGCTTGATGCAAATGGAATGAATTCAAATTCAAGTGAATGAATGAATGGATGAATTTGGATGCACAAAATCGAACCTCCTCCCCACACCTCCCCACTATACTCGACAATGATGGGCAGAATAATGGTGATGGAAAGAGAGAGAGAGAGAGAGAGAGAGAGAGAGAGAGAGAGAGAGAAAAGTTGGATGAGAGAGCAAAAAGGTGGAAGAGTGTCACGTTATTATTATTATTCCTAACGATTTGCCTGGGATTCCTCTTTGAACCCTCGAAAAAAAATGTTCTGTCACTTAGCTTTGGATTCTTCTACTTTTTTCTTGCCTCCACATCTTCCGGAAGCTAAATACACAAATAGACAGATAGACATAATACACACACACATACACACATAGTCACATAGCAAAAAGAGGAAAAAGACTGATAAACTGGGGAACGAGATTGTTTATTAATGAGAAGTGGATGTGCGGTGATGATTAAGGAAGTAAGTTAGAGGTCTCTTAAAGAGATAGAGATACACAAACACCTTCCAGTCGAAATTGTAACACTTTTCCAAGCTCCAAGTCAACTTATTTCTCATCCAGCTTCATTCAACATCCGTTAAGCACTGATAATGCAACTTGATTGGCACCGTTTGCTGATTCGAATCTAATTGGATTCTCTGTTATTTGATGTAATTACGAAAGACTCCTCTCTCTCTTTCTTTCTTCCCCCAGAATGAGAACCATTCTCAGATCACTTGAAAAGTGAGGAAAAAGGGTTGACAAGTTTGGGGGATGTGTGAATGTTTCAAGCTATGCTTATAATTACTCAGTTATCGGAGTTTGCCCTCAGAGACAATCAGAGAAAATAGCCTATCCAAAATAGAGGAGAGAAACAGGAAGAAAAATGGTATTCCAAGAAGCTTAATACATTTCTTTCACTTTGTTATCTTGAAATGTTTTGTTTGTGAGTGTGAAGATTAAGAGTAATACTGGCATTTTTCAGTTTTACTTTAAAATTCTAGTGCTACAAATAATACATTTCAATGCTCAACTTTTCAACATGTTAACAGAGGAAAACATATGAGGATAGCCTCCTTCTAGTCCAAATGATGGATCGAACTGTCTAAAGTTTCCATCTCATCTCAGAATTGTCAACCATATCCATCTACCACATCCCCATACACAGTGATACAGTTTCAGTTGACATTAGCATTGTGTATGGGCCCATGTAATAATACAATGGGAATCCTTTTTCGCCGAGAATCCTATCATCAATGATGGTGCTTGTTTCCACTATCTTTCCCTTTCAATGTCATCATCTTCCTTAATCAACATAAGTATCATCGCATGGCCATTATTATTCAGGCCATTTGATTAGCTCGTTTGCTCGATTTCACCATGAACGTCACTTTGAATTGCTGATGGGCTTGTGTGAAATGCCATCGTTGAGAATGATCTACAATAACGATTTACTGTATACTGTTGTTGCTTCAGCTTGATTTGACTTACACAAGAATCTCCAAAAATAAGGTCCACCATGTCTCTCTCTCTCTCTCTCTCTCTCTCTCTCTCTCTCTCTCTCTCTCTCTCTCTCTTCTTTCATTCATCTACTATGAGCATCTTTTCCCGAAAGCAAATCCTTGATTCATTTGTTTTTACTTCTACTGGGATAACACTGGCGTGCTCATTATCATCACTCTCTCCATCTTCATACTGTTATTTCATAGTTCCATTAGCTCTATTATGGCGTCACATGGGGTTTTATATTCTCTCTTTCTCTCTCTTTCTCTTTATTTCCATTTTTCCATCCAGTATCAACAGTCTGAGCAGAAATTGCATAAATTTCAAAGTTTTGACAGGTGATAATTTGTGCCAGATAATTCACAGAAGGCTGCCCTGGATGATGTTAAGTACAGACAGAACATGTTGGTAGACATTAGAGAATAATGTTCCAAATGATGATAGAATCGATGATGAAAATTTGATGAGAATAAGCTGAATTAAAAGGCTGCTGTTAAGTTGATGATGTTCTACCTGATTAAGTGAGAATTAAGTCAAATTGAACTTTGATCTCGTGGATAATCATGTTTTTGGAAAGATAATTGCAACTTTGAGCAAAGTTGATATCAGTCAAAATTGTTGAGTCTGAAGGTTTGCTACAAACCTCAAGCGGATTATATTCTTCTTATTTCTCTCAAATAAACACGAATGATACGAAATTCGAGTCTAATGTACCAGGTAGATCAGTGTGCAATATCCATTTAAGATGCTCGATAAAAATTTTCCAGAATCTTTTACGAAAGAATATGAAATGAGAGAGAAAATATTCACATTTTTTCTTCTCAGGGAATTGAAATCTCGAGACACTCAAATTGTTGGTATAATGAGTAGATTGATGTTTCTGGGCAACCAGAGAGTCAAAAAATATTCTGATATTTTGATATCTCGATACAAATGTACCTGAAAATATTTATGTTGGAATTTCAATGGGCACAGCCAAACTCATACACCGATAGTCATCGAAGTGCTCAGAATTCTCTCTTACTCATACTGAATAAAAACTGATGATGATGTCTACAGTATCCATTCATCTGGTATGGTGATGATCAATCTACTGAGTGACCATAACTTTTCTTGGAATTTTTTGACAAATTTTTTGTCTTCTCTCTCTTTGAACCTTTTAAGCCATACCATTTTCTTGCTCACTTCTTACTGTTCACTGAAGGAGGAATACAGTTATTTTGTCAGTTGGAAAAATTGTATGCTCATATACAATTGGGGAGAGGAGAATGTAGTTTTTCATCCTAAAATATGTTCACTTTTCCATTGGAAAAATATTTTCTTTCTCTTCTTCTGATCATTTGCCAAACTCTGGACACCTTGTATTCGAAGATCATGTAAAAAAGGGAGAGAGAGAGAAGCAGAAATAGAGTCCATCAGCATTATTCAATATCGATAATGGGAACCATTGATAGAGTGTTTTGGGATGATTCTAGGGAATCGTTGGACAAGCTATCAGTATGATTGCAGCTTGCAGTTTCTTGTTTTTATCTTCTTCTTTTGGTGGAAAAACTTTCGGTCCATTTTGTGACAAAATGAATGAAAATCTTACATCTTGCTACTCTATCAATATGGTAAAAATGGCCATTCCAGAGTGAGAGAGAGAGTAAAGTTTGAAGGAAGAAAATTTATCATTCTCTCTACACTTTCAAGATCGACAAATCGGTTTGAAGAAGCCAATTCAAAGTGAGCAAAATAAGATTTATCGTTTTCTTCATTCATGCACGATCAACAATCCACTGGCCATTCATTTGTAACTGAAGTAGATCATACTATCGAACACTTGCTTTTATCCAAAGTTATCCAACAGTTTTATTCGGATTCTTGAGATCTAAATCAGAGTGTATAAAGATTTACGAAAATTGAAATACAAAAAAAAAGTTATTTTCAACGGAAAAGAGAAAAAAATCGCTTTTAGCTCGGATGAAAAATCTTGAAATCTCAGTGTGAAGAAAGGAAATAGATTTAGATTCAGATGAGTGATCATGATCATGAAAATGTTGATGGATCCGAATTTTTGATGGAGAGAGACAAATGTTTGTTTGACACATGTTCAAGAATGATGCATGACACCTTTTTTAATAAATTTTTTTTTTCGATTCTTGGTACGCATTGAGGAGCACATTCCAAAGCATTCAATGCCACAAAATTTTTACCAACCAAGAGATCCACGTTCCAACTGCAGATTTGGTTTGCCGCAGACTAGTTGCTTGAATGGAATGAGTCTACAAAAAATCTTGAGCGGAAAAATTGTTCAAATCCTCTCGCTACAACATGAGAATGGAGTATCAGAATATGTATAAAATTAGAGGAAATAAATTTGATTATGAAGATATGAAGAGAAAAAGAGTCCAATCTTCTAACAAGTGATTTAAACGAGATGGATGAAATATCTCGTTACAAAATGATTTCAATGATTACAAGATTGATCAAAGTATTCAAATGAGATGGTGAATACCCGTAAAAGGATCATTAAATATGAGATGAATACATCAAAAAAGAAATTTGCGACACTCCAATGCTCCACATTTACACGGGATGCGTTTTGATGTGAGGAAAGAGAAGGGTTCAGGAGGAGCAGTGGGAGGTAGCGTACACGAGGAGCTTGTTGAGGCGACGTCCGAAGGGATGGCAATTGGGATGGAATCTTGAATAATCGATGGTGATGATGACGAGCTGATTCCAGATTCTAGAGTTATATTGTTATGGGTGCCAGCTTTATCCGACTCATCCATCTCTTCAGAAGCGATCGAACCATTGCTGAGGGATGGACACTGATGACCATTTTGTAAATCGCCTTCACTCACAACTTCTGAAGACAGGGTAGTTCTCGCTTCAAGTGAAATTAACGAGTTATCCAACTCCAAAGACTCGACTATAACTTTTGGCAAATTATCAGGAATTATTGGCTTTGGTTTGCTCACAATTCCATTAGTTAGGGGTTCATTGTGGCCATAAGCTGCCCTATAATCGAAAGTTAATTGTTCACCTAATCTTATATTTCTTCGAGAGAAGAAGGCTATTCTTTGTAACTTTGGATTGAGAGTATCAATCCAGGCAGCATAAACTTCTAAATTTGGATCGCATGAATGGTTCACAAAATGTGATATATCACCATAGTATGAGGCATCGATGGTATATTGGCATTCCCCATCTTCAGCAAAATCCAAGTCGAACAAGTAGAGACGTCCTTCTTCATCATAAGCTTTTCCTCTTCGATCAGCTTCCGATACCGTTATTAGTTCACCGACATATTCCATAACGAATCGACCTTTGAGAATAGGTTCCAAAGCCTTGACACCCCAACCACATCCATTGTCCGTTCGAAAGATAGCGACTTTGTGTTGACGTCCTTTTTGAATAACTCGATTTGGACAATCGGGAGGACATTTACACTTCTTATTACATTCGTAAATTGGGCTACCTTGAGGTATAACCAGAGTTCCAAACTTGTTATATGCGAATCGAACCTCGTTCTTTAGAGGGCAACATTGAGCTCGATTATCAAAACAATTGTTACAATTACACCAAAGAGGTGGATCATCATCAATAAAAATCACTGATGGATCAACTTTACATGATGTGATGTAGGTGAAATTGTCTGGTGGACCTTCCAGGTCAACAAGATTTTCGACAGCAAGTGGAACACATGTCTTGGTTTCTCGTTGAATTTGATCATTAAGTTGCTTTTCCCAGGCTTTAAGACGACTCACAACTTGTTTACGATTTTCAAAAAAGTCTTCAAATTTTTCCAAATTACCAAAATTTTTGAAAACATACAACTCTCGGAGAATATAATTGATTAACGCCTGATGGGGAACCTTAAGATCATCACTATTATTTGATAATGCTTCTTTGAGAATAACATTCTTTTCTTTGATCCTTTTCTTCATCTGTTGAATTTCTGTTTTTTTACCATGATATGAATCCATTGGTACATCACATAATTTCAATAGTACAGCTGCATCAGAGTATTTATCAGCGGTGACTCGATCAAGTAGATGTATTAAGGAAGCCAAACTACGCATTGGATTTTCATAAGTTTCATTCATATGATTTTGTGTCTCAAATTCGGTTAGAATTTCATCACATGAATCTAAATTTTCTCTTGGTTCCCATGTGTTTGTGGATGGATCCCAATCTTTCCATTTGACAAAATAATAAATATCATCGGTAATCTTGTAATCGACAATCTGTTCCACTTCATACACTTGCTCATCTTCAACTTCCTCTGTTTTCACTTCTTTCACTTTCTTTTTCTTATTATTCGATTGAACGCCATTCTGTTTACTTGTTGTTTTCTTTTGTTGTCTATTATTATTATTATTATTTCGCCTATTATTACGTTTCTTTGGTACCGTAAGGGTTGCTTGAATACCTAGATCAACACATTTTTGTTGTAAACTATCAATTGATTCCAGACAATCAATAATACAATCTTGGTGTGGAAAATCATCTGCTTCACAGTGGATGTTGTTGTTTCCCGCTCTTTGATCGACAAGCATATCTTCTACTTCTTCTTCTACTGGAGCCTCTTCTTCTTCTTCGGCAACCACAGTCATTTCAACATGATCACAAACTTCTGGCTCATAACCATTTTGAACAACCATAACATCTTCATTCATCATTGATCACAAATATATAATATATAACATTTACATACACACACAAACAACGTCTAATATGAAGTTAACACACACACAAACACAGTCAAAATAGACACTTAATATGATCAAATGAACATGATTAAAGACATTCACTTTGAACAATGTTTCAGCTTTTCAAGGCTCGGCGCCAAACTCTGTCCACCAGATGTCACTGTATGTATATGAGTATGCGATAGTGGATATAATATCAGATACTTCATGGTCATTTTGGTGCTTTTTGGGGGATAAAAGTATCAGTATTTGGTATCATATTGAGAAAGCATGTTGAAACGTGATTTTTGAAAATGTTTTGATGATGTAAATTTTGATATTAAATTGCCGAGTTTAATTATGATGAAAATGATGTTTCTGATGATCAATTCAATTGATGATGGTGTAATAGATGATAATTGTTAACAAAGTTATGTGTGAAATAGAGAGAGAGAGATGTGATGTGATGTGAAATTTTTATGGTGTCGGCAAACGTTTGACAAAGTTGTGAACTGCTTTGAGTGGCTTACTAATACACGTCAAGTTTACGATTGATAAGATGTCAAGGATCAAGGTAAGGTTTGATTTTGTGGGTGTGGAGGCAATGGTTGGACAATTATTTTTTTTGACATATTGTTTTATACATTTGCTTTACCCAGAGAGCCTCAAAATCATTGGTAGAGTATGTGGGACGAGTATTGCGAGACTACAAGGATGCAGTTGTCGAAGTGAAAGATGGTGTTATACAAAAGCCGATTAAAGCGTTAATTGTTACCGGTGTTGTTGGTGGATTAATATATTTAGCGGATAGTAATCCTAATGAACGATGTTTTCTTGATCAACTGGTCAATTCACAAAATGATCTTATTGAAGTTAGTGAACAACTTAGAAATCAATCTAGTTTACAACATGTGCTCCACCTCAATAAGTGTCGAGGTGAGAGAGATTTGAAACGCCTTAATTTGGGATTTCTAAGTTTTTTGTACAGACTTGATCGTAATCCAGATTGTGCTCTGTATATTAATCAGTGTGAATATCTCAAACCTTCCCTAAAAAGTTGCCTGACCGAAAGGCTGATCGATGTTGGAGTGGCTGGCAAATGGTGGATACTTAGTCACAAAATGTTTGATTATGACGTGAACTCTAATGAATGGAGCTAATATTTGCTCTGTTAAAATAAACAAATAGAATGTAACTATCTATTTGTGGATCAAGTCCTCTTTTGATCAGAGTATTTATCATAATCATGAGATCAAACTCTGATCCCGGAGCACTTGTCATCATCATCGAAAGTGAGAGAGAAGAAAAATCTCATCGGTGATGATGATGATGATGATGATTCCATGTTCTGCTTTGAGCAGAATAACATACACACTGTCGATAAGATGTATGAATGCATTTATTTTTTCCATGCATCCAGACGCTGAACACCTATCAGCATTTGTTCCATCATCCTGCAGCTCAATCAACTCTCTTAATGAGTACAATGGTCGCTCTCGAGACTTTTGTAGCTTGATCTATTCTGAGTTGATTATCAGGTTATCTGTTCAAAAGTGAGAGCATCATTTTTGCAGCTAGGATACAAACTATGAGGACGATATCGTGATCCCACTATTTGGAGCACCTTGTTAATTGTTACCATTTTGGATTGGCATCCAATTATCCCTCCTAATTATCCAGTATCGAGCGCCCGCTATTTTTCCAATGACTTCCAATAGGACTACTTTCCTCTCGGTATGAATGCCAGAATTCAGTGGTCGAAATAAGGATGAAATTTGCTCGATCATTCTTTTTCTCCTCTTCTTCTTCTTTTCTTTTCCAACATCTTTCACTTCCTCCTCCGAGGATGTTATTTTTATACTTTCTTCATCTTTTCTTTCTCATCACTTGAATGTGTCTCCTCCGTACGTTCATTCATCTCTAAGGCCCACCAGTATCGATCACCCCCTCTCTCATCATACATTCACCTTAACATTCATCCATTGAAAAATCTTTTGTGTCTGTATCTCTCTTCCATACAAACACATAACCCCCCTCCTCTCTCTCTCTCTCTCTCTCTCTCTCTTCCTCTCTCCTCATCGCTTGTCTCTCATCTCTCTTTCACTCACTCACATCCAATGATCATCTTTCCATTCTCATCTGATACTTATCGAATGAGAGCTCCTGCAAAGTCGCTCAACTCACGATTCAAAAATTTTCCCTCCTCGTCTGAGCGAAAATATTTTACCATGACTTTCTCTCTCTCTCTTTTTATTTCCTCTTCTCTCTTTTTCTTCTCTCTCTCTCTCTATGATAGAGCAACGAATCTTGTGAGGATGGCCAGAGTGACTAGGAAAGTTCAATGACTTCGACCAAGATATCGAAGTGAAAAGCCTTAGCAACACACACACACACACACACACACACACACACACACACACACACACACACACACCAACAGCCACACACTGAACTGATGATGATGAAAGAGGAGAGAGAGAAAAAGAAAGAGAAAGAAAGAGGAGAAACAAGAGAGAGAAAGCCACAAGCTTACTCACGGAGCAGAATCAAGTCTCTCTCTCTCTCTCTCTCTCAGAGCAAAATAGTAAACACACAGCAGCTCAGCAGCCATGAATCCTTTATCTATGAAAGTCTAACCAGCCGATGGCTCCGACCAATAGGAATGCGGCGCAAGAGTTGATTTTTATACCAGCATGCACTTGTACATTTGAAATGAGTTCTAGTTTATCGAGTGGCCTGCAGGCCAGTTTTTTCAAGTGTGAACAATGTGAGAAAGTATATACCGAGAAAAGGAACCTCAGGAAGCATGAAAATATCATGCACGACCGTCAAAAGAGAGGGAGTTTATGTTGTTTATGTGATGTTATTGTTACAAACATTGACAAATACTGTGAACATCTCACCAACGAACATGGAATCAGAATAGTTATAGAACAACACGAATTTTCATCTTTAGAAGGTAAGTCTGGTCAATATTATAATGTATGACACAACTAACTCCGAAATTTTCCCTTATTTTTGATGTGGGGGAATGTGGGGGAATTACTTCAGATTTCTTAGCGTGGAAATCACGAATCGAAGATGAGGAGACAGCACAGTTTGCGTTAAAAAAAAGAGAAGAGGGTCGTAGATATTATGAATGTAATAGATCAGGGGAATATAAGCCTAGTGGGAGCAATGTTCGAGCGAAAAGACAGAAAGACACAAGAAAGATAGGGAAGAGATGTCCTTCGACAATTCGAGTGCATGAAAAAGATGATAAAGTATTCGTTACATTTTTTCGAACTCATGTTGGGCATCAGAAAGAAATGAAACACATCAGTATTCCACAGCATGATCGAATTGAGATAGCTCAGCAAATAGCTGGTGGTGTGAGCAAAGATAGGATTTTGGAGAGAATCCGAGACACCTGGACAGAGATGAACAACAAACGAGTTCACAGAATCCAGAACAAAGACCTGATAAACATCACCCATAGCTACAAGCTCGATAGCAACATTGTTCGGCACAAAAATGATCTGATCAGTGTCGAATCATGGATAGAGGAAATGCACTCTTCTGACTTCGACCCGATAATCATACATCAGGATCAGAATGAGCAAGTAGATCGTCCTCTCATCCTCGGAATTTCCAATCGAGCTCAGCGATACATGCTTGAGAGGTTCGGTGATGATGTGATTGCTATGGACTCAACCCATGGAACGAATGACTATGGTTTTCAGCTAACAACTATCATGGTTGTTGATGAGAATAGGTGAGCTTCCATATGGAATAAAAAATATGATGCATGATGGATCTCTTTTCACAGAAATGGTTTCCCAGTGGCTTTTTGCTATTCATCGAAGGTGGATCATGAAGTTTTCGTGAAGTTTTTCCAAGCTCTGAAAAATAGTTGCAATGTGAAAACGCCGGAAGTTTTCATGACTGATGATTGTTTCACATTCCACAATGCATGGACGGAGATTTTTGGCCCGCCTCAGAACAAGTTGCTCTGTACATGGCATGTCTTGAGGAACTGGAACTTAAATCTCAAGAAGAAGATTCTCAATGTTCCTCTCAGAAAAAAAGTAGCGGTGGATCTTCATTTAATCCATAACATGATCAGAGAGGAAGAGTTCGAGAAACATGGTCAATTCTTCATTACCAAATATAAAGAACCAGAAACCCAAGATTTCATGGATTATTTCCTATCTCATTACTGGGAACGAAGAGAGCAGTGGGCTCTTTGCTATCGGAAAAATCTCAATATAAATACTAACATGCTTCTCGAAACATTCCATAGGTAAGTAGGTGGGGGAATGTGGGGGAACTCCTGGAACATTTTCTGTTTCATAATTCCAGAATACTCAAGCATGTTTTCATGGCGGGGAAAAAAGTTCGAAGGCTGGATGAATCTTTGCATCACTTGACCCGGACTATGGACTATTACCAGTACCAAAGAATGATTCGGAAAGAGCAAGGATTCATACCACCAAAACTAAGCACCCTTCGACGTCGGCATGATCGAGCTCTGGAATCCCGATTCATCGTTTCTCAATCAGACCAGAGTCCAGATGAATGGTTTGTCGTGTCGCAATCTGATGATGGTACAAACACGTACACTGTTGTTTTTTTGGACATCGAATGTGAATGTTTGCTCAGATGTGAACGTTGTGATATCTGTATCAAGCAAGCGAAGTGTGAATGTTTCGACTATTGTATAAAGGGAAATCTCTGCAAGCACATCCACTACATAGTAATGAAGCATAGAGGTGTTCACAAGGTTCAGCCTGCAGATGATCAAGAGAAAGAATTAATAATCGACCAAGAGGAAGAGCAAATCATCGAAACTCAGCTGATGTTGCCTGTGAGAACTTATTCACAGAGTCAAGATTTAGTTGAACAGAAAAAAATGCTCCTCAAGCAATTCTCTGATGCTCTCGATCTTTGCTCGACCCATGAACAGATTCAGGTGGTTAGAAATGCCATCACTCGAATGAAACCAACAATTCTTTCGTTGGAGAAAACTGGAACGAGACAGATATCCAGTGTGACAGGATCCCAAGGTACCACGAGGAAAATCGATCCTCAGAGGAGATTCACGAGTGTAAAGAAGAAGAAACAGCGATTGGATGAACCGCTAGTTAGTTCACTACGCGAAGAACTTTTCTTATCGACTATGGGTGCTGATGCTAGTGAATGAACCATTAAATTCAATTTGAGTAACAAAGAGTATTTTATTAATCGGAAAAGTGATTTTATAATGAGGAGAGTATTTTTTATTATTGGCAGTAGTATTTTTTTAATGGTAAAGTGAGAAAATCCCCTGATTCAAGATGTGGGGGAATGTGGGGGAACTCTGTATGTTGGCTCTTCAATCTACTCAGGCCACTAGAGCACTAGCACTGGATGAGGGTGGTGGAGGAGGAGGAGATGACCCTGATGGCCCATCAGATCCAGGTCCAGGAGGACCTCTTGGCCTAGGCCCACGCTTCTTTCCTGGGGCTTGAACCCATGGCTCCCTACCAGCGCAATCTTTAGGGCAACCACGATTGCATTTATGCTTGGGTCCTCCTGGAGCCTTGCAGTTTTTTTCGTGCCTATTGGCCGAGTCTGACCTGGCGAAGACTTTATGGCAGAAGCGGCAAGGTCTGGCTGGGTGCTCGCCTCTCTTCCGGGCCCTTTCCACAGCAGCTCGCCTCTCCTCCTCATTGGCCGCCAGTTGGTCAGGGATCCTATGAGCCCATTGATACTTTTGGGTGTCAATCATATGGACCTGTAATAAAGAAATCAAAGATTAGAACCAAGAAAGCATCATGATAATAGATGTGGGGGAATGTGGGGGAATTATGTAAAAGTGATCAAATAGGTAGCTCACCTTTTTTTGAGGCTGCAAAGCTGGCGCTTCGAGTTCTCGGTCGAAATATACCAGGTCCCGATGCCTGACAAGGTTGGCCTGGTACCATTTCTTATCATCGGGGTGCCAGGACCAGCCTCGTTCCAATATAGCTTCGATTGGATAATCTCCAACCTTAGCCTCTGCCACTTGTACATTTGCCTAGGAAGAGAATTTAAATCATCATTAGTAGTGAATGAGAAAGATTATCCGAGAGTATAATTTGCTTCATGGTTGAAATACTCACAGGTATTGGCTGCTCTTCATAGGGAACCTCCGGTAAAGGCTCGGGCTCTGAGCCAGTATCGTCAGACTCAATATCCTCTTCTGAGGCCTCTTCGGTTGGAGCTGGAGGACTTTGTGCTGGAGGTGGAGGTGAAGAAGCAGGAGGAGGTGGAGGTGTTCCCTGCTGAAGATGAAAGAAAAGAGAAAGCAAAAAAAAACATTTAAAGAACAAAAAAATAGAGTTTTAATATGTGGGGGAATGTGGGGGAACTCACTTCTTCATTCAAATTAGTAGAGTGTCGAGTGGACATTCTTAGTGTCTGTCGCGGTGGCTGTAGGGAGAAATACAATGATTAAAATACATAAAAATAACAATAACAATGATAATAATAATAATAATACCAACAATAATAATAATAAGTGAAAATTCAACTTACAATCACTTCTGTGACAACACTATTGGAGGCGGCGGGTTGCCGGTCTTCTCGACCATAAGTTCGGCGTCTCGGTGGCTGATCAGATGGGAGAGAGAGAACACAAATGATGAGCACATTACCACCACACACTTAAACACTTAAAACTTACCATTTTTCAATGAATAAATCAAATTAAATCAATTTAAATCAGATCAAATTAGATCAACACAAACCCGCTGTAGCAATAATCAAAACAAACCAAACACTTTTGGCATGCTCACTTCATGCTCTTCTCTCATTGGCTTTCTGCTTTGGAGCCATCTGCTGGATAGACTCATGTCCTTTATCTAAAATTCTCTCTCTCTATCTCTTCATTCTTGTTGGCTTGTGAAACACGAATTCGTCTCTCTCTTTCTCTCTCTCTCTTTCTCACTTCTATCCTGAATTTATTGTTCATTGTTTACCTCATCGTCAAATTTGGAGCTCTTATTTCTAATCCCAATGATATTCTCGATGTGCTCTCATTATCCAATGATCATTTTCTTACCACATTCATCGTGTAAAGAGAAACGTTGATTGGTCAGTGGTTTTTCTTTCCTTTTAAATTTCGTTGACTGCATTCTTATGTATGTTATGTATGTGAGAGCAAATCTGTGTGTGTGTATGTGTGTTGGCTGATATTATACACACTATATATACTGTCCGTGTTTTTCTCTCTTCATCATCACATCACATCAAACACACACACACACTCTCGTCATCTCGAGATTTGCTCCATAAGCAAAGCTCAGTGGAAAAGTGCGAGAGAGTGGCTCAGTAATTTTATTGGGTAACGAAGCAGGAAAATTTCAACTCGTGACTGACTTCATCATATATATATATATATATGTATATCTAGAATACTACCACTGTTCAGCAAGTCTACCACTGTTGACCACCTTGGATTGTTGCTTATCTTTTTCTCTCTTTTTCTCGCTCTCGCACACACATCACATCATCTCAACTTCTTGCATCGCTACTTCAGACCCATACTCAAACACACACATACACCACACGTTCAACAACAACAATATCTATCTGATATCGTACGGATAGCTTTTGTTCTAAAAGGCATCAAGTCACTCAGAGATGGTCAAGACGTTCCAAGCATACCTTCCCAATTGTCAAAGGACTTACAGCTGTATACACTGTCGAGCCCATTTGGCTGATCACGACCAACTCATTTCCAAATCTTTCCAAGGCAGCCAGGGGCGAGCATATCTATTTAATTCAGTCGTCAACGTTGGTTGTGGCAGAGCTGAAGAGCGTGTCCTGTTAACAGGTCTCCACGCTGTGGCCGATATTTACTGTGAATGTTGTAAAACTACCTTAGGATGGAAGTATGAGCACGCATTCGAATCCAGTCAAAAGTACAAGGAAGGCAAGTATATTATCGAACTGGCGCACATGATTAAAGAAAATGGCTGGCTGCAATAGTTGTATCATATTCTGGCATCATATGACGACGACGACGACGCGCTAACGCGCCGAGAGATCTTTCCCTCTTCCTTCTATCTCCTTGTTTCTTATTTATATCGCGACGTGAAACAAAAAATTACAAATATGACATTGCTTATAAACTTTTAATACCCCATCGCAATCAAATCATCAAGTCCAAATAATCCTTCATCCATTCATTCGTTCATAGAAAACCATATTGTTCATCTTTCTCATAATTGATTCTTTTTATTAAAATGGTGTACTGCCTTCTCATTCTAGGATTGTTTGGATATTGTAGTGTGTGTGTATATATATTTTCCCAGAATCAACATTAGCTCATCAATTGAGATTGAGATTGGAAGAGAGAGAGAAAGTAATGAGATTGAGGGAGATAGATATATATATTAGTTGGCTTTTGCGAGGGAAAAACAGACAAAGTGGAGCACTCAATTCTATGGATAAACATGTATCAAAGCGGAATAGATAATCTATCAGTATGTGTGTGTGTGTGTGTATGTTGAGAGTGGGAAAAGAGAGAGAGAGAGAGAAAGAGAGAGAGGGAAGAGGAAGAGATGAGAGCAAAACATAATCTATTTTCAAACAGGAATGATTCAGGATGAGTGCATTCATCATTGTTTAACCCCTTCATTTCATTAGCGCTTTAACCACAGCTTTGGCATTTAGTTGTTTCAGATCTCGATAAGTCTGACCAACTCCGACGAACACAATCGGTTGCCCAGTAATGTATGTCATCGAAATGGCTGCACCAACTTGATCGTCGATTGTATCGAATTTCGTAAGAACAATACCATTGATAGCAGACGAATTGCTGGTTACTCTGTAGAAATGTCATCCAATATAGTGGTAAAGAGAAGGAAAAGAAAAAAAAGCGAAAGAGAAAGAGAAAAGAAAGAGAGAAGAAAAAAATGAACAAAAACGTTTAGTTTTCGTTGTATTAACATCGACAAGTGAAACTATCAAGGATCGATATACATGTGAGTGTGTGAGCGTAAGTATAAATATAAACATATGTATACTAACCCTCTGCATCCGTTATCCAACAATGCAGTGTTGAATTTTTCCAGCTGATCTACAGCTTCATTGCCTACTAGTGCTTCTCCCACAAAAAGGGTAAGATCAGGCTCATTGATTTTGATCAGTTTAGCCAATTGCTTCATGAGTGGTTCATTATCTTGCATACGTCCTGCGGTATCAACCAGACAAACATTGTAACCAGAAGTACGAGCATAGTTGATCGCTTCCATGGCAATAGCAGCAGAATCTTTACCATAACCTTTCTCATACAGATCGATCTTCTTTTTACCATCTCTTTCATGAATTGTTTTCAATGCAGTCACGTGGGTACGCAATTGTTCAATAGCTCCAGCACGAAATGTATCGCAAGCAATCACGAGAACCTTATTACCAGTTACAACCAGCCAATTAGCAATTTTTGCAAGATTTGTTGATTTGCCTACACCATTGACTCCACAGAAAACGATCACATATGGTGGTGCTTGCTTTGCCCTTATGTCACCGAGAATATTGAGATTACGATTGGGACTCAAAATTCGTAACATTGATTCTTCCAGAGCATTTCGTACATATGATTTAAGACCTAACCATGTGTTGATATGTTGCCCTTCAAGCTTACTGCAGACACTGTCACACAGTTTGGTGGCAATCTCGGAGGCAACGTTCTTGGCAATGAGATGATCTCTCAGTTGAGTCAATATTGGCTCCAGATCTGCTTTGGTGAGAGCCTTGTTGATTGAAATACTTTTCATTACCGAACTGAAGAAGGATCGCTTCTGTGTGGAAGCTTGTAAATTTTCATCTTCTCCTTCCTCATCACTATCATCACTCTCATCATCCTCGCTACACTCAAATTCCAGATCAGGCTCAACCTCATATTCCTCTATGGTAGCACCAATATCGCTTGAGGCAACATTTTTCGCTATCGAGGACATGTTGTCGATGATACCATTTTCTCCTTTCTTACTGAAATCCAGCTCACCATCATTTTTGCCACCAAGTTCCCACTGACGAGCTTCCTTGGTTTTTTTAGATGGCTTGGCAGGCTGTGGAAAGTGTGTGTTTGTGTGTTTGTGTGTATGTGCATGTGTGAGTGGAAATGAGGAAAAAAACATCGTCATTTTTATGTCTAATGAATCAAATTTACCAGGGAAAAATGAAGGTTGGAGGCGTTTTCATAATAACGTTAATGGGATGTTCAAGGGATGGAGAGAAGAAAAAAGAGAGAGAACATTCTTACCTTGGCTTCTTTTTTCTTGGGCTTTTCAATTTTCAATCCTCGAGGTACTTTATTAGCCAACACTTTCATAATTGATGGCTCAGCTTTCGGCTCAACTTTGGCCGCAGGTGCCGGTGGAGTTGGATCATTTTTGGATGATATGATCATCGATTTGATGGTCTTTTGAGATTTGGCAGACTGTTGGAAGGAACGCATCTCCGGTTGGGATGCAGTCTGCGACATTTTGTAGCATTTTGTATAAATACTTTTGTATTCTTTATAAAAATCAACGAGATTAAAATTTAACAAGCTACCATCATCACTGGTCTCCGGTAATCGTGAATTGGTATTCGCTTGCATTTGCAGTAGACGACGTAGATCATAATCGTTAAATTTATCCCGAAACGCAAGTTGTACATCATCTAGAAATTTATCCACATACGACAATGATAGCATCTTCTGATAGCCAACCACAAAAACCAGATCAAATTCATTGTCCAATTGATATCGTAATGCCAAACTTTCACTGGTAAATTCTTCACGTCTCTCCTCCAATATAAGATGTTTAATCAGCTTATTAACCACTTGAGTGAACGCCTGATTAACGGTGGCAAACAGTACAATACCACTTTTAGAGAAAATAACAAAAAAATCTAACATATTGGAATCAAATTAAGATCAAACACATAAACGGAAATTATTTATTTGGACTAAAAAGAAATGAAAACAGTTCACGAATCAAAAGTGAAAACAACATGCCACGTTATGTGTGCGTGTCATGACAACATTGCAATGTATGAACAATATTTGAATTTTTGGGCGCCAATATGTTCACCAGAATGTTCTTGTCAGAATACCGTTCTGAATCAGAACTTCTGATAATATGGTGAACGATGTATGCCGATGGATGATTTTTTGAGGGTCACAGTTTGTAGATTTAGTTGGAATGAAATGATTGTGGATTCGATGGTTTGTGTGTGTGATGCTTTTTTTCATCAATCAGTTAATTCATTCTTGATGAATAAAATCCTGATCAATTTTTGAAGGGGAATGGGAGGAGAGAGCAATTTGGTACAGCTGTGTTGATCCTAATTGTTGAACTATTTTTTTTTCTCTCCTAATTGATTGGCTTCAATCCATCAATTATATTCTGATCATCTGGTGTTGTTAATTTATTTAATAAGGTAAGAGTTGCTAGTTTTATTCATCTTCTTTTGCTAATGTTAAACTTGTCTCTTACTCCTCAGAATTCACTTCTTCGAGCTTATGTCCAATTGTTTTCCAATCAGGCAACATTACAAACCATCAGATGTTCGAAAAAGATCACACCTTTCAAGGATAAAATTATAAACGCTAATATAGTCTCAAGTCTCAAGTGAAGAATTAAAAAGCATCGAGAACGATATAAAGAATGAAGTAGATGATGCTGTTAAGCATGCAAAGGGTGATCCTGAGCCTCCTATTGAAGAATTGACTGCCGATATTTATGTCAACCCTTTAGAACCATATGTAAGGGGAACCACACCGTTTAGCAATCTCTCACACATTCTCATAAATAAGCCGGTTAATAACGGTTGATTATCTATCTATCATAGTTGAAGAATTCAAGAGACAACTCTCACACACATGAAGTTTTAACAATTAAATCTTTTTTTGCTGCCAATCACAGCCACTCTGTTGTGTGAACAAAATTTTGATCCAAAATTTCAAACTCTTCGAAAGACATTCTAATTGTTGATCAAGCTTCAATCACGATTATCAAATAATTTAATTATTTTCCCGAATTTTTTTTCTCCATTCACTGTACCATTCCTCAGAACCTTGCTACACACAAGTGTTTAATTCTAGATCCAGAATCGAGATATTCTCTACCCAATCTCGGCTAGCACCCAACTTACAAATAAGATAGATTGAACTTCTAAGTGAGCATAAAGAATAAAAAGATCTATCTCATCATGAACTTCATGATATGAAGAGGAACAATCAAAATATCCAAAACACATACATTGCATCACTATTTACAATCACATGGATCATCTGTGATTGGCCGACATGAGCAACGGCCAATACATTTGAAAATTTGAATTTTGTCTCAGCAAAACAAGTCTCTGACACTGTATTGATTAATATCAAACTTCTCCGTTCTTTTTGTGTGTAGATCAAATTTTTTCATTCATCTGGTTGATTGTTAGTGCATGATTTTAATTGTAGTGGAATCTTCCCGTTTATGACTATAGTGTCAGATTTTCATAAAATATGGACACTATAAGTGAAACTGAATGTCATCATTCCAGTAGGAATGTATCAAAACCTGTGCCAAACAATAATACAGGAGAAAAGTAAGTAGTTTATATTGAAAGAAAAACGGCCATTTAATAGTCGTGATTTGGATTTGATTGTTTGTGTTTGTATGTTCGTTTTAAGCAGACACTGGACTTTGAATGATTTTGAAATTGGTCGACCTTTGGGTAAAGGTAAATTTGGTAATGTTTATTTGGCACGTGAAACAAGGAGCAAGTATATTGTAGCCCTTAAAGTCTTATTCAAATCACAATTGATTCGCAATAATGTACAACATCAACTTCGCCGAGAGATTGAGATTCAAGCTCACCTTCGACACGATAATATACTCCGCTTGTTTGGCTATTTTCATGATTCTTCCAAAATCTACTTAATCTTGGAATATGCTCCTCATGGAGAATTGTATCGAGAATTACAGAAGCAACAAAGATTTAGTAATGAGCTTGCTGCTACTGTAAGTGGAGTAGTTAATTTCTTGAAATGCTCAATGATCATGCTGTGATATTATCTTTTTTTCTCATTTTCTTTCCCACAGTATATTTATCAAATGATTGGTGCATTGAAATACTGTCATTCAAAGAAAGTTATCCATCGAGACATCAAGCCGGAAAACATTCTACTAGGATATAATGGTGAATTGAAGATTGCCGATTTTGGATGGTCAGTTCATGCACCTTCATCTCGACGAGCTACGATGTGTGGCACTTTGGACTACTTACCTCCGGAAATGGTCGGCCATCAATCGTACAATGAGAGGGTTGATCTTTGGTGTTTGGGTGTATTGACTTATGAATTTTTGGTTGGCAAGCCACCTTTTGAGAATGAAGATTTACAAGTTACCTATAGAAATATTCTCCAAGTGAAATACACTTTTCCACTCCATCTGCACATACATGAGCTTGCACAAAAATTTATCGGAAGTCTACTTAAAAAAGATCCGGCTGAAAGAATGTCACTTGATGAAGCTCAACAACATGAATGGATTGTGAAATTTAGAAATGAAGACAGACTTCGTAAGAATCTAAAATGAACGAAGTGAGATGTTTCACTCATCAAATTTTCTCATTAAATATCGAAAAACATTTATGATAACACTATTGTGATCCATGAATAACCAAACTTTTTCGATGAGATTGAGCATTTATCGTGATTTCTCATGATTCAACATCATATCCAAAGCAACCATATATTAGTCTTGAAATCATGACACACGTTCAGCAATTCTCTTGTTGAGATATCTTTCATTTTATTTCTCCTCTCACCATTAAAACACTATCGGACCCACTAAAAGTTGATTTTTCATCTTCCCTCATAATCTGTGAGTTGCTTTGTAATCACTCAGAGAGTTTCTGAGTTTCTGAAAGCCATGAAATACATATACATAAGTGTATATTTTTTTGATACACCTTCGAAAACAAATGTTTCAAAGTCTTATCATGGGACATGATGAATAATAAAAATTCACATGTGATTGAAGGTGTACTTCATTTGAACTCGAGGTGCATAACGAAGAAGTTAGGCCCAAATGAAATGAATAATTTTTCGTCACTAGTTTCAGTCATCAATTGTCTATTCATGAATAGCATCGGATATGATGATTTTGATGATAGATCTTCATCATCAATCCCCTTAGCCATTAAGCATGCAAAGGGTGATCCTGAGCCTCCTATTGAAGAATTGACTGCCGATATTTATGTCAACCCTTTAGAACCATATGTAAGGGGAACCACACCGTTTACCAATCTTTCACACATTCGCATAAATAAGCCTGTTAATATCAGTTGATTATCTATCATAGTTGAAGAATTCAAGTAACAACTCTCACACACATGAAGTTTTGAGGATTAAATCTTTTTTTTGTTGCCAATCACAGCCACCCTGTTATTTGAACAAAATTTTGATTCAAAATTTCAATCTTTTGGAAGACATTCTATTTGTTGCTCTATCTTCCATTCAGATTATCAAATAATTTAATTATTTTCCCAAGTACATGTACTTCCCATCACGCTTTTCTAATTTCGCTTTAGATTTGATTATTGTTACTAAAAAATGCCAAGATTATTTCATCTTTCATGATGAGCTTCAAGACATGGAGAGAAATAATCGACATTGAAAACACATACATTACATCACCATTTCCGTTCACATGGAGCATCTGTGGACATGAGCAAGAGTTAAGGTCAATTTAAAAATTTGAATTTTTTGGGCAAAACAGGTTCGTAACGTCGTGACGAAGACCTCGTTCTTTTTGTGTGTATGTGTGTGTATATAAAAGGATCAATTTTTTGCTTTCATCCTATTAATTGTGTGCACGATTTGAATTGCAGTATATCCTTTTGTGCATGATTATAGTATCAGATTTTCATGAAATATGGACACTATAAGTGAAACTGAATCACAAGAAACTGAATGCTACCAATCCGATAGGAATGAATCAAAAGTTGTGCCAAACAATAATACGGGAGGAAAGTAAGTATTTTCCATCGAAAAAAATGGCCATATAATAGCCATGATTTGGATTTGATTTTTTGTGTTTGTGTTCGTTTTAGCAGACACTGGACTTTAGATGATTTTGAAATTGGTAAACCTCTTGGACACGGAAGATTTGGCCATGTTTTTCTTGCTCGTGAAAAGAAGAGCAAGTATATTGTTGCCCTCAAAATGATCTTCAAAAAACAATTAATCGAGAATGAGGTTCAACATCAATTGAGGAGAGAGATCGAAATTCAAACTCACCTTAAGCATCCCAATATTCTTCGAATGTTTGGTTATTTTCATGATGAAAGAAGAATCTTCATTATCCTAGAATACTGTCCAAGGGGTGAATTGTATCGTTTCCTCAAAAAATCTAAACAATTTGATAATTATTATGCTGCAACTGTAAGTAGATGTATTCCTTTGAACTATTTGTAAAGATTGAATTATCTTAATTTTGAAGAAAATTTTAATTTAATTTTAATTTCACTTCTTTTTTCTCTCTCCCTTTGAACATGACAGTATATATCACAGATGATAGATGCTTTGAAATATTGTCATTCGAAGAAAGTTATACATCGAGACATTAAGCCAGAAAATATTCTCATTGGATATCATGGTGAACTGAAGATTTCCGATTTTGGATGGTCAGTTCATGCACCATCATCTCGTCGGGATACAATGTGTGGTACACCAGATTATATTCCACCTGAAATGATATTGTACAAAAAATATGATGAAAAAGTTGATCTATGGTGTCTCGGTGTGTTGACTTACGAATTTTTGGTTGGAAAGCCGCCATTTGAGGAGTCTGATTTCACTGAAAGTGCTCGAAGAATAATTGCTGTTGATTACAAATATCCGGAGGAACTCGAAATCCATGAATTTGCGAAAGATTTCATTTCATCTCTTCTCAAAAAGAAACCAACCGATAGAATGCCTCTGGATAAAGCAGAAGTGCACGATTGGGTCATAAATTTCAAATTGCCTATTCATCGTGGTGATCTTGACTGATGGGTTGATCATCAAGTCTTATCATGTTGTTTATTTCATAGACTTTATTAGTGTTTAGAATTATTTTCAAAACTATATCTTGCGTTTTTTTTCAAAAATTTCTGAAAATTTCCAAAAATTTCTTTGTTAGATATGCACAATGCTCATTTACACCATGATTGAAAATTCATTTGATGCAAATCAATTGTGTATCTCGGATCGAACATCATGCATCGTTAGAATAAAATTTCATTCATCTTGTTGAATGAGTTTAATTATTCTCGGAATCGAGCTCCTCACATGGAACTTCCATCATGAAACTTTCATCATGATGGAAAAATGCGCAGACATTCTCTCTTGTTTTTGTATCGATGAGGCAACATTTGAAGCACATGTGACAACATAACATAACAACGTGACTTACGGACTTCGTAAATGTGTGTTTTTCTGTCTATTAGTTGAATTGTTTTTCTTTGCTGTTTGTTTTTAATTTTCCAAATTATCAACATGTTTGTTGGTAATGTTCCTGATTGTGATGTGATTTCATATGATTCGAGTGTTGTTTCATCGGTAAAAAAATATCTTGTGTCAGACGACCATAAAACAGATGACCCAGACGTAATCAAGAAGGTTGCTGTTGATTGTTTAAATCTTTTTGTTCGTTGTAATTGGATTTGCAGTAACTGTCATGACCATCATCCTCAATTAGAGCTATTGCATCTGATTGATGATCATATTCGTAATCCAATCAACTATCTTTCTCCAAATGAGAGACACATTCCGGGCTATAGCATTTTGAAGCATCTTCGTCTATTATGTTTTGCCGTATCTTGTTTGCCACTTTTTGATTTATCTGATATCACTGATTGTCTATGGAGTATTCGAATATTGATGGTCAAGCAGTGTATTCTATCTGAATCAGATTCTTCCATCTATCAAGATATAGCCAAACGTGTGGGCATGATTGACAATTTTATCGATTCAATATCAGACAAAAATATTCAGATTCGATTGTGTCTTGATATGTGTGCCATATATCAATGGTACAGAGAAGTCCAAACTTCAGGAAAATATTTAGAGAAAGCATTGAAACTCTGTGATCTAAATATTGATCTTGAAGGTCAACTCGGTAAACGAACAAAGTATCAGCAAATGTCGAAATGTCTTTTGAAGCTCAAAATTTCCAGGAAAAATCATGAGAATAGTTCTTTGCTTAACGATGAATCTGATTTGGAAAGTGGAAAGAAAAATCATCTTCCAAAAAACGTGTCTCTTTCCGATGATACTTTACTCAATCAGATAAAATATGATCGAGATGAGGACCAGAACATTGTTCTCAGTGATATTGAAGAAGCAATCATGTGCTCTATGATATCCCAAATGATGATTTCAGGATCTTCGGATGATGAACTGAACCGAGAACAGATATTTTATTACCTAGAATTCATTATTAATCATGCAAAAGTTTGGACTGTAGCCTATAAAAGTCTTTATTTACGTTGTCGACAAGAACTTGATAGTTCACGAAGAATCGAAAGATGTATGATGCAATTGGAGGAATTGATTCACACTGTCACCAAACCTCAATCTCGTGAAAAAGATTGCGATAATCGAATAAAATTATTTTATGCATTGAATATGGACCCTGTTTGGAAATTGGAAAAAACTTGTGCCGATGTTCTGTATGCAACTGGGTGTACAAAAACTGCTCTGGAAATGTATCAACGACTTAATCTTTGGGAACAAGTAGTTTCATGTTTCGTTAGGTAAAACTATGAGTTTTCGAATTCTCATTCATCATTTGACTTTTGAATTTTTACATGATTCTGAATCTGCAATTTCAATTCTTTTCCAGACTCGATCGTTCTGACAAAGCTGAGGCTTTGGTTCGTGATCAGTTGAAGGAAGGTGAAACACCTTATCTTCTCTGTCTTCTGGGAGACATAACAGGAGAGGCTCAACACTATCATAGAGCATTGGAAATATCTGAAAATAAGAGTGCAAGAGCATTGAAATCTCTTGGAGATAGTCATTTCAATCGTAAAGAATATAGTGAATGTATCAATTACTATCAGAGGTCATTGGAAATCAATTCGATGCAATCCTCATGTTGGTCAAGACTTGCTTTTGCATCCTTGGACACAGAAAATTATGAACTTGCTGCCAAAGCATATCGAAGAACTGTCCAATTTGATGATGATAATTTTGAAGCTTGGAATAATCTTTCGAAAGCTTATATCAAGATGGGTGATAAACGGCGAGCTTATAAAACTCTGAATGAAGCTCTCAAATGTAATTATGATGAGTGGAAAATATGGGAAAACTTTTTGCTAGTTTCTCTTGACCTTGGAGAATTCAGTTCCGTCATCAATGCATGGCATAGATTAATAGACATAAAAGGAAAGCATATTGATGATGAGGTCCTCGAAATTTTGGTTAACTCAACAATATCGTTGGGAAAAGATGAAACAGAAACACAAGTTCATCATGAGAGACTTTTGAAAGAGCTCCTAAAACTTTTGGGTCGAATAGGAGCCACATCACCAGGCTCTGGACGGTTCTGGTTGAGTTATGCAAAATTGTTGAACTCTGAAAAAGAGAAAAGATTTGATAACTTGGACCGTATTTTGAATTACCTCATCAAATCTTATCAATCTTTCTCTAGGAAGCCTGATTGGGAGAAAAATGCCAAAACAATGGCTGAAACTATGCAAAATTGCCTCAAAGTCAGTGAAATGCTAGTGTGTTTGCATGAAGAGTTTTCCAGCAAAGTTTCCGATTCCCTGTACTCATTCGAATTATGGTTGAAAAGTGTCATAAGTACTGTGAATAAGAATCAAGATCGCTGGAAACTTGACAAAGGTGATGTTGCCACTCTTCTTCAAGAATTGAACAATGTTTTGGAAAAATTCTCTCAAATCTCTATCTAATTTTCTAATCGATTGAAAATAAATCATTTTTTACTTTACCTTGAAATATTCATTGTCAGTATTCAAAAATGGCGCCACACTTGCTTCATATGTAATTAAAAGCTTTTCCTGCTTCAAGTTCAAAGATTTTCATTTCGAAGGACATTAAAAATATCGATGATTAAATAAATTTAGTTCAAGTTAGGATTAGATTGTTTGAATAAATTTGGGGGAATTGTATTTTTCTTGTTCATCAATTATGTACTCATCATCCAGTGTTGTCAATTTATCCAATAAGGTGAGAGTTGATACAGTAGATATAGTTATTTATCCTTTTTTTCTTAATGTTAACCTTGCTCATCTTTTATCGGAAAGATTTCACCTCTTCGAGCTTGTGTCCGATTGTTTTCCAATCAAGCGACATGGCAAACCAAACCGTACAAATTACACAAGATGGATGAAGGTCCAAGTACTGATGTGACCGTTACCAGGGAAGATGCATTGCTACTGTATCGTGAGATGATGAGAATACGACGAATGGAAGCGGCTGCAAATGCATTGTACAAAGAGAAAGCAGTTCGTGGCTTTTGTCATCTATACTCTGGACAGGAAGCAGTTGCTGTCGGCATAGAACATGCTATCGATAAAGATGATCCAGTGATCACCGCCTATCGTGCTCATGGCTGGACACTTGTTCGAGGTGTACCAGCTAATCAAATTTTAACCGAATTGACTGGGCGAAAATCTGGTTGTGCCAAAGGCAAAGGTGGATCAATGCACATGTATAATTACAATTTTTTCGGTGGCAATGGTATTGTTGGTGCTCAAGTTCCACTTGGTGCCGGTATAGCGTTGGCTAATAAATATACTGAAAATAATCGTGTATGTATGACATTATATGGCGATGGTGCAGCAAATCAAGGACAAGTTTTTGAAGCTTTCAATATGGCAAAACTTTGGTCTCTACCTTGTAAGTGAATTTTGTTTGGTTAAAACTGAACCATAGCATTCTATTGGGCCAAATAGTGAACGATTCTAGATTCTGGCTACAAGCACCCATACAGCCAATAATAACTTGTCTGATTACCCTAACAATTTATGTGCTAATGAAGCAGTAATGAAATCAGTTGAGGAATTCTAAATTGGTTTCGAGGATCGCAATGCGTCGATTCTGATAATCTTGATTCTAAATTGCGAATATTAACTTAAGTCAGCTTCTTCCTTATTCTTTGTCTCGAAATTGAAAAGGGTATGGCCAGGTTCCTACGAATAATTTATCACCTGACACTAAATCGATCATTTCTTCCCTATCAAAGCTATTGGTTCGATTTAAGGGTCTTTAGTTTTTGAAAATTGGTCAATTCAGAACCAAATGAACTAAAATGTTGTTTTCCATTTTTGCAGGTATATTTGTCTGTGAAAATAATGGTTATGGTATGGGTACCAGTGCTGAACGAGCTGCCGCTAGTACTGAATACTACGCTCGTGGTGATTATATTCCTGGTCTTTGGGTTGATGGTATGGATGTTTTGGCAGTACGAGAAGCGACTAGATTTTTGGCCCAAGCCTGCAGAGAAGGAAAAGGTCCTTTCGTGGTGGAAGCTGCAACTTATCGATATCATGGTCACAGTATGAGTGACCCAGGCACCAGTTATCGAACCCGAGAAGAAATTCAAGGAGTTCGACAACAACGAGATCCGATCACATCTTTTAAGGATAAAATTTTGAACGCTGATCTAGTCTCAAGTGAAGAATTGAAAAGCATCGAGAATGATATAAAAAGTGAAGTAGATGATGCCGTTAAGCATGCAAAGGGTGATCCTGAGCCTCCTATTGAAGAATTGACTGCCGATATTTATGTAAACCCTCTAGAACCATATGTAAGGGGAACTACACCGTTTACCAATCTTTCACACATTCGCATAAATAAGCCTGTTAATATCAGTTGATTATCTATGATAGTTAAAGAATTCAAGTGACAACTCTCACACACATGAAGTTATATTGATTAAATCTTTTTTTTGTTGCCAATCACGCATTCTCTGTTATGTAAAGAAAATTTTGATACAAAATTTCGAGCTTTTTGGAAAACATTCTGATTGTTGCTCAACCTTATATCCAGATTATCAAATAATTTGATTATTTTCCCAAGTTCTTGATTCTTTCAATACGCTTTCCTAATCCAATTCTCGAAACTTTCACACACAGATCTGTTTAATTCTTCACCCAGAGTCGAGATTTTCTCTACCTAATATCGATAGCATCCAATTCACAAATTAGTTAAATTAGATTATTGGTACCAAAAATATCAAGATGATTTCATTTTTAATAATGAGCTTCAAGGTATGGAGAGAAATACAATGTAATCGATATTGAAAACACATCGCATTGCATCATTATTTCCGGTCACATGGAGCTCTGTGATTGGTGGACATGAGCAACGGTCAATTTAAAAATTTGAATTTTTTGGGCAAAACAAGTTCCTCGTTCTTTTTGTGTGTGTCATAGATTAGACTAAACTGTGGTCTGTTTGTATATAAAAGGATCAATTTTCTCTTTCATCCGATTAATTGTGTGCACTATTTGGATTGTGTTATATCCTTTTGTGCGTGATCATAGCGTCAGATTTTCATAAAATATGGACATTGTAAGTGAAACTGAGTGTTACCATCCCAGCAGAAGTGTG
The DNA here is from genome assembly GCA_003956705.1 of Brevipalpus yothersi. Classification (NCBI taxonomy): domain Eukaryota; kingdom Metazoa; phylum Arthropoda; class Arachnida; order Trombidiformes; family Tenuipalpidae; genus Brevipalpus; species Brevipalpus yothersi. The sequence goes on from QZCP01000089.1 coordinate 164,139, forward strand.
TCAAAAATTGTGCCAAAAAATACAGAAGAAAAGTAAGTTTCCATTTGAAAAAAACGGTCATTTAATAGATTACAGATCTGATTGTTTGTGTTTTGTTCGTGTTGAACAGAGAATGGACAAAGAATGATTTTCACATTGGCTTGTCATTGGGAAAAGGACGATTTGGTGATATATACTTATCTCGAGAGATTGAAAGCAATTATATAGTTGCCATCAAAGTGTTGTCCAAATCGGAAATTATTCGCCGTAATTTATTGCATCAACTTCGCCGTGAAATTGAAATACAAGCCCATCTTCGCCATGAGAATATACTCCGTTTGTTTGGATATTTTCATGATGCTTCTGAGGTATATTTAGTTCTTGAATATGCTCCTAATGGACAACTTTACAAAGTTCTGGAGAAAAAAGGTCGATTTGACAATGAAACTGCTGCTGTGGTAAGTTGCCTTGGATGGACTCTAGGTGTCCTCTACTCTTTAATTCACATTCTAATTGCCGCTAATTGTTATCACTTTGCTTCCTTTCCTCAGTATATTTATCAAGTTGTTGATGCTCTCAAATATTGTCAAGCTCGACACATTATTCATCGAGATATTAAGCCTGAGAATATTCTCATCGGGCATCATGGTAAACTGAAGATTGCCGACTTTGGTTCCACTGTGTATTCGCCATCGACTCGTCGAAAAACTCTGCTGGGATCACTCGATTATCTACCACCGGAAATGGTTAACCATCAACCGTATGATGAGAAAGTTGATAATTGGTGTCTTGGTGTGTTAACATATGAATTTTTGGTTGGAAAGCCACCTTTCCACAGTGATGAAGTCACTAAAACCTACCAAAATATTCGCGGTGTTGTCTACTCTTTTCCAACCTCATTTTGTATTCATGAGCTTGCCATAGATTTCATCAGATGCTTGTTGAAGAAGAATCCAGTCGAGAGAATGTCATTGAGTGATGCCCACCTTCATCAATGGCTTGTTCAATTTGGTGTCCAAAAGAAGTGAATCACGTTGAAGAGGGCCATTTTAAATGTCAATTTGAACATATTTTACATCAAACTAGAGTGATAATTTTTTTACTGAGCCATTTTCAATATTTCATCAATAAAACCAATCTCATCAATCCAGACAAATTCCGTCCACCGTTTGATGGGATGATCAAATATTATTGAAATGACATATGAAGGGGAAACTTTCACGACACATATTAATCTTTTCTCTCGTCACATAAGTTTTCTCCTCATCTTGTTGTATTCCTTATATTTAATCTGTTTTCTCTCTTCAACAATACTAGGAATCGTAATTTTTTCAAGTCCACTCGATTCAATCCGATCACAAGTAGCTGAATGATTATTCGAAAATTAATGCCACTTCATCTATCATTTCAACAAATTAGTAGGATCGACATCGTGATCACTTGTGTATAATGAGCGGCTGTTTGTGAACATATCTTTCAAGAAGTAAACCGAAAAACCGAAACGAAGAGAGAGAGTTTTGATTGTCAAAACTAATCATCAAATTTTAGGCATATCTCAAGGTAAAACAGAGCCCATCATATAAATTAAGACATCATCATGTCTCGAGCTCTGTTTTACCTTGAGATATGCCTAAAATTTGATAGGGTTTCCAATTTCGTAAGCCATGCTTCTTCACATCCACGTTAATTGTTGGAATTCGATTGAATTTCTATCTATTCTACTCATCTGGACAATGGACCTTAAATGACTTCTAATTAGGCAAACCTCTGGGAGCAGCAAGATTTGGAACAGATCAATTGGCTATGTTTTTCGGACTGAAATATGAAATGAAGAGCAAGTTTATTGCTGCCCCCAAAGTGATCTTCAAAAAACAATTAAACGAGAATGGGAGTCAATATCAATTAAGGGGAGAGATTGAAATTCAAACTCATCTTGAGCATCCTAATATTCTTTCAATGTTTGCCTTTTTGGATCATGAAGATGAAAAAATAATATTCATGATTCGGGGATACTGTCCGGGGAATGAAATGTATCGTTTTCTCATCAATCCAGATAAATTCTATCCACCATTTAATGTGTCAATCAAATATCATTGAGCAGACATTTCTGAAGGAAATCTTCCCTTTCATGATACTCAATTCACCATACATCAGATGATGATATATCCAGACGAATAACTGAATGAATTATTTATTGATTTCCCTTTTTTTCTATTTTCCCATCCATGCCATAATATTCTTGCCATTCCACTCTCTCATCAACAGTGATTTGTGATCATGATTCTCGATTGAGCAAAAAAGTCAAATTTGTATAGAAAATGAATGAATAAAATTTTCCATCTTTTGTCTCAAGTGGTCATAAATGATGATAATTAGCATTCAAATTGAATCTTATTAGAATTCCGATCATTTTCTCTCATCACATAAGTTTTCTTTTCAACTTGCTGTATTTCTTATACTTTTCATTCTTCTTTTTTCTTCTCTTTCTTTTCACTGGAAATCGTAATCTTTTTCAAGCTTCAACTTCAAGTTCAAGTCCACTCGATTCACTTCGATCACAAGTAGCTTAATGATTATTCGGAAATTATTGCCACTTTTTTTTCTTTCTCTTCAACAAGTCAGCAGGATCTTGGTGTGTGTCTGTATGTACGTTAATCGTGAAACTGATGGCAAACGCAAACAATATTGCCGTTCATTTTCATTTCCAATCATATCTTATTTTTTTCACCTTCATCTCCTCTTTTTTTTCGTATTTCTTCTCCTTCATGATCTCACATATGTATAAAGTACGAGTGTTTTTGAATATATCTTCCAAAAAGTAAACCAAAAAACGAAGAGAGAGAGAGAGAGAGAGAGAGAGAGAGAGAGAGAGAGAGATGAAACATTTGACCAGCTTCTCTATTTGATTGCCATGATTTGAAAATAAATCGGAAACAAGTAAACGATTAGGGGTATGATGATGAAAGTTAATTTATGAGTGTTACGATCGTTAACTTGATGGGATCGTTTTGTAACTTTTCTGCCCAGTTTTTCTTCTCCAACATCCATACCAATACACTCAAGACTAACCTCTCTTACTGACCACATGTGGTTCTCTATCTATCTACCTTCCTCTAGACCCAATCGTTGAAGGTCTCTCTCTCTCTCTCTCTCTCTCTCTCTCTCTCTCTTACCATCATAGTCCGATATGAATGCAGTTATTTATGTGAATATCTGTTGTGTTTCAAGGCATAATTTTCATTCACCATTTGATTAATAATCCTGCTGACAGGGTAACGAGAAACTTTGAATTTTCACGCATTACACTCGACAAGGTAGAGAGATGATATTTTCTCTCTCTCTCTCTCTCTCTCTCTCTCTCTCTCTCTCTCTCTCTCTCTCTCTCTCTCTTTCTACTTATTACCACAAGTGAACGGAGTGCGACTCATACGGAATAATTGATGAAAGTTACCTTTTGGATGGTCAGTTGACGCCCTTAATTCATCACCAAATGATGAATTATTTTTCTACTTCTTCTCCTCTTCTACCTTATTTTCTCAATATTTTGGGTTCTTCATTGGACGAGATGATTTTTGCTCTCTCTCTCTCTCTCTCTCTCTCTCTCTCTCTCTCTCTCTCTCACTCACTACTGCTACTATGAGTACTTCTTCTTCTTCACACGATAACTGATCATCGGAATGAAATGTTTAACACACACTCACCACACACACAAAATTGGGAGCATTGCAAATCAAGTGGTGCGATAAGATGCCCGAAAAATTATCATCAATCTGATGGAAGATGTACAAGGAGGATAAGTAAATAGCAGCTATAGATTATCACTTGGAATGCTGGTAATATACACACATGAAGAGGAAAAAAATTTACTCATAATTCGGTCAATTCTTGATTTTTATTCCTCAGATTGTGATTGACATCCCCTATCAGTAAGATAGTCCTCCGGGAATACCATTCGTATCAATTCAAACACGATACCCTTTTCAATATTTGACACCAAAGGGTTTTTCATTTGACAGAGAGCATATTGTTAACTGAAGTCATCATTGGAAGCCTTGTGAGGGGCTTTTTAGCTAGAAAAGCCCACCAAAAGTGGTCCCTTGTGAATATGCCATTTAACAAGGGAGAAAGAGAGAGGATAACTTGTGACTAAGTTCCGGTCGATTTTCGCCTCTTTTGTTGGCCAAAAAACTCGATAAAAGTAAGCCAGAGAAAGGACCAGCTAGTATCATGAATGACTTTTTTCAATGGATCGGAGGTGATAGAAATAGAGAGAGAGAGAGAGAGAGAGAGAGAGAGAGAGAGAGAGAGAGAGAGAGAGAGAGAGAGAGAGAGATTGTCGATTTTGTATAGATATACGCGGAGGCGGGAAACCTCTCAGACCCTGATGTGTATATAGTTTGTATGGGTGAATTGAGTGGTTATTTTTTCGATTAAATCTATACTCGACTCTGATCACAATCAAGGAAAAAGATTAATTCAGCTTCATTAGATCTATTTTCAGCTATGAAAGGAGCCAATCGATGCCACTTTATTGGTTGATCATGACAGGAGGAGAAAATTTTTCATCTTTTGGTGTTGAAGGCAAGGCGCGAACTGTGTGTAAGTGTGTGTGTGTGTGTGAAAAAGATGCTTGAAAATAAAATGAGTTTATGTATGTGTACACATATGAACATGAACGTGTATGCAACCTTGCTACCATGAATCATGATCTTTCATCAAATTACATTTTGAATGAGTGTAATTGATGGTTTCTCTTCTCATTGGGATTAACCACAAGCTTCATTTTGCTCCCAAAACTTCATGAACATACACACACATACAATAGTGGGTATTTCGAAATGAGATTCTTGTTTTCTCTCTCTCTCTTTTTCTCTTTCTCTCTCTCAGATGAATAAAAAGAAGTGTAAAAAAGCCAAATAAATGATAACAAATTTCATTTCCACTCATACTTACAATCGTGTTACTAATTACACTTCCACATGAGCTGGGGATGTTGCTCTATTAAAACTTTAACTGATTCTGAATTATCTATCACTTCGCTTTTCGCGCCATTATCAAGGCGTAATCAGCATGATTGGTTAGCTCCAGATCAATCAAACTTTTCAGAACTTTTTATTTCTTCCCATCGCCTGGAGCACATTGATCATCATCAACACACAGCAAATCATAATAATGATTATAATGAAACTCTACAAATATATATAAACATGATGTTAAGAAAATCATCATCAGAAATCTTGTTGGAATAAATCTTTTCACACACATCGCACACATACACGAAAACTTTGGTGACGCTTTCATCACATCATTGACCGGAATAATCCTATTAGTCTTATCAATTATCCTCTTTTCTATTTTCTATCATGGTCTCTCTCTCTCTCTCTCTCTCTCTCTCTCTCTCTCTTTCGCTCTGTCTGGAAAGATTATCCATCAAGAATCACTTTCGATTGAGTTGATGTACAAGTTGGTTATTTTATGTCCTCTTGATTTATTGGGCCCACAGTAACTGGAACACCATATGAATCCAATTGAAACCAGCAGTGGACACGAGGGTTGGGGAATGCTAGAGGCCATTTTCAGGCGAGGAGGAAATTTTTTTTCGCTTCTTCATCCCCTCAAAGTCCTAACAGAAAAAATAAATGAATGAATGAAATCAAGAGTCAATCAAATTGAAGTGAAGTCTTTCCCTGTCTCTTTCTCGCTTCTTCGAATTGAAGTTAAATTCAACCAAGTGCAAATGATCATCGGTAACATTAGTCAAAATGTGCCTGGAAAATTTGAATGAAAAATTTTGGTGGTATAATTTAGGGAAAAGTGAAAAGGACCACAGTGAAAAAAAGTACCTCATGAATTGAAGCAAAGATCAGTAATCGAGGAAATTTGTCTTGAACAAACCTTCTTGAGAACAGGTATCATGTTCCTCTTATTTCCTTGAATAAGAGTAAGAAAAATTTCTTTTCTACTTCACATTCTCTCACATGATACACACTTGGAACATTGCTCTTACCACTCAGCATGAGAGTAAGTGTGTGTATGTGTGATATTGAGCATTCAGTCTGGTTCAATTATTGGAAGAATTAATTGGTCTTACTTGCCATGGATTCATGGAGAAATGATGATGAGTGAAGAGAGAGAGAGAAGGTCCTGAAGACGGCCCGCTGAAAGAGAGACCCCAAGCAAATGTTCTCGTAATTCATGTTCTTTCGCAGGTATGTTGTTCATAATGATTTTTTTTGAGGATATCTCTCCTGTAAAACACTACTGATCTAATCAATTTTTCTGTCATCAGTGTGGTCTTGCTAAATATTTTTGATCATCCAAAATTTTCTGGGAAAAAAAAATTCATCAGAAGCTGGATCCAGCAGAGAGAATTTTGCTCACTTTCTCTCTCTATTTCTCCTTGAATCCACAGTAAGTAAGACCAATTTATTCTTCCAATAATGTTGGTCTGATTTTCTTTAGCTCAATTCAAATCATTTAGTTTTGATTCTTCCATCTTTGACCAACACTTAATTTGAAGGCGAAATGAGTTTTCCCTTTCTTTTCTTTACTCTAGAACATACAACAAAGAAAGCTTAACAAGATTACCGAAATCAATCATCTTCCTTCTTCCACAACAACATTAGTTGGATTCCGAATAGAATGAATGATTTTGAAATCAAGCTGGTCATGAGTCCTAAGTAAAAATGAATATCTCATCAAGAGAAGGCGATTGCCATAGTCATTGATAGCTTTTTGCACCTTTTACTTTTCTCTCTCTCTTCTCTCTTCTCTCACCGGTCGAATGGAAAAGGAGAAAGCAATTTATTTGGAATCACTGTTCCTCTCTCCAAAAGGAGCCAAAAAAAATGAGTTCTCTTTCGAGTGTGCTTGTAATTTCGTGGCTACTTTGCCATTCAACAAGATATAGCCGCAAAAAAATGCCCACGTGTTGGCAAAAACATTGGGGTTTGCACTAGCGCGCGGGCGGGAACGTTCATCAAAGAGAGAGAGAGAGAGAGAGAGAGAGAGAGAGAGAGAGAGAGAGAGAGAGAGAGAGAGAGAATAAATGGGTTGATACTTCACGTATAGCCATTAATCAGTGAACACAGCAGAAGTGATCACAACTGCCACAGAGATAGATTCTATCTTTCTTCTCTTCTCCTCTCTCTCTCTCTCCTTCTCACTATCCAATGAAGATATCATGATTTGAACAATGATACTAGCAGTTTTGCCATCTTTTCCTATGTAGTCACACTCTCCACGCTCTGAAAATCAAACCCATTAGTTATGTCCAATGTGTATCGTTTATTTCTCTCTCTCTCTCTCTCTCTCTCTCTCTCTCTCTCTCTCTCTCTCTCTATTCCTCTATTTTACCAAGGAACCACAAAAGTTGGATGAAGAGCTAAAATACAAATGGAAGAAAACTATGTATTTGTGTGAATGTGGACTCAATCCGGGCACAGGAAAAAGAATGATCTCTGGCAGCAAATGTTGCTGTATTGTTGAATGGTAAAAAGTCACTCTGAATTCATGACTGCGGAACTATTCATCTCTCTTTTTTTACTTTGGGCTCTCTTTGCTCCTCTCTTTCTCTCTCTCTCTCTCATGCCTCATGTGGCTTTCTTCACCAAACACTATTCAGCATGGACTTGTCAGAATCGGGTCGAGTTATGGCCACTTAGCACGAAGGAGTTAGTTTTTCTTTTATTTTGATGCCTTTTTTGTGCGTAAATCAAACCCTCAATCTCAGCTGTCCATCATCCGGAGCATTTGAACGGAAACTCTGGAATAAAATAGAAACATGATTTCACTTATTCCCTATATCTATAGCTTTAATTGAGCCTAGCAAAATCAAATGCTATTTATCTAGCACCAACTATTTGAATTATCTTATATTCAGTTTGGATGAGAGAACATGAGCTAACCATTTCATTTCGTTACGCTAGTGGGACATTGGAAAGTTCTTCTTACTGATGGTCGATGAGACTGATTTTCTCTCTCTCTCTCTCTCCTTATTCTTGAGGGATACAAAATAGGCCATTTTTGGGCAAAATATGTCCTATAATAAGTGTGGAAACTTAGTGGCGTAAAAAGCCTAATCGCATCATCATCAAGCCTATTGTGTGAATTTTCACTCCTCAAGGGTCTATCTAACAAATACGCTGTTGGAAAGAAGATGATCATGATCATGATCATACTCATACTCATATCAGGCACACATGAACAAATTTATCATCAAAATGAGTATATATACTCATTTCTATTCTCATTTTCTCTCTCTCTCTCTCTCTCTCTCTCTCTCTCTCTCTCTCTCTCTCTCATTGCTTGTCTCACAACCTCGCCCATCCGAAGCGGTTGTTACAATCTTTCTCTCATTTCTATTCTGACTTCAAGTTGCACGCTATTCCTCAGTTACAGCAACCAATCGACAGAATTGCTGGTACATCTTTTTATTCCCTCTTCTTTTGGGCTCATTCTTGCAGCTCGATTACTCTCTCTTTCTCTCTCTCTCTCTTTCTCTCTCTCTCTCTCTCTCTCTCTCTCTCTCTTTCCCTCTCTCTCTCTTGGTATTTTTTAATTTTATCAATTCATTTCCACATTCACGTGATTATCCTTTTACATTTAATAAGAGAAGCTCATGAAACTAGTCATTAAAAGGGTGTCCATATGTAGACGTATATAAAAAAGAATATATTGATAAAAACATTTTGATAGTCAATAAAAAAATTTGGAACAACAATTTTTTGGCTATTGCACTGGAATAAAATCAGTATCTTTGTGAATTATAATCAAAGAATCACGTTAAAAATAATGGTCAGCTCAATGGTAATAATTTTTCCAGATCGAAACAACTTGCCAGTGACAACAAATGATTTGCATTCAGAAGTTCATTAGCAAAAATCCCAGACATTCTTCGAGGAGAAAATTGATTTCCAGAAAGAATTGAGACTCCAAATCAGACATAACAAAGTGTTTTCATGATATCGTGTATATTTTCTTTCGGATTTTTGTCTCAAAGTTCAGATAATCTGTTCATCAAGCGTAAACATGCCCAACTGTTTGAGTGATGACAGATGACCTGAAAAAAATCTAGGGAAGCCATCTTTTCTTCTATCTCTCTTCCTGAACGAAAACATTCTTCTCCGATTTCAGATTATTATTCATTGTTTTGCTCATTGTTAATGATTGACAAAAAGTTTTCCAGTCCAATAAGAAGAAATAATAGTCGTTATACTTTGTCCCAACTAAACACTCATCTCTACAGATGGGAAAACAAAATGACACATTCATTGGACCAACATTTTATCACACACATATATTCAGCAAGCATCCAGGTTCAGTGTCACTGTCCGGTAACCACTTGAAGCATGGAAATTTGTGTGTCTTGAATATCTTCTCCATGGATGGTGGAGATGAGATCTCGTTGAATACCGCAAATTAGTGACCAAGGCAAATCCAAACCCTAACAGAGGTCCTTGCCAGAGAGAGAGAGAGAGAGAGAGGACCGGTGATCAGAGCCCAAAAACGGTTTGACCAAGCATATTGAATTGCTTCCAGTCGTATACTTGAGTGAATGGTTTCATCGGGAATAGATATTGAATTTCCCTGCCGAAATAGGTCCTACTGTTGGTGATAGAAATGGTTTTCTCTCTCTCTCTCTCTCTCTCTCTCTCTCTCTCTCTCTCTCTCTCTCTCTCGCTTCAAACATCTCTCGGTGAGAAAACACGAGACACACAAATTCTGATTTTATCAACCAGATCGTGTTCGCACTGCTCCAAGTTTGAACAGATATTTTCAGTTAAGTATAAAGGAGAGGAGCAGCATCCTTGTCACCGAGGCCCACGATTACCGATAAGCATCGGAGAGAGAGAGAATATTCTGACGGTCCAACAGTTGTAGAAAATCTGATTGTCCTCATGATATTCTGATATGGTCTTCCGGCTCAAATAACGTACCTAACATTGGAGACATCAGGAGAAGCTACAAAACTAGCTGATAAGATCACAATCATTCGTCTTTCTGTGTTCTCTTTTAAATTTCACATCGTGTTTTGTGTGTGTATGTGTACTTGCCAAAGTGAAATCGTATTCCCTAGCATTCCATTTTCCATACAGATTTTGGAAGAAAATATTTCATGACACAAAATTTATCCTCATTCTAATCATTTCAAAATCAACGAGGGCGAAGAATATGAAAGTGTATATTCCTCTTGGGCACCACAACTTTCCCATCTACATAAGCCATTGGATAAAGCCAATTGGGCAAAGTCGATTCTTTTTTGAATCTGGAAACAAAATCCAGTCTGTTTGCCCCGATAATCGCGCCAATGTATCAACGTTCTTACAGGAAACCTTCCAAGTGGCTTCAAAATCTAGAGGAATGATCAACATTCTGGGCACACACACACACACACAAACACCAAATTCAAAGGAATAGAAGGAGCGATTCGTAGTGAAACCTATCTGGAGCTGAATCAGCGTTAGAAGAAATTTGAAACCAAAAAGGCTTTCTCTTCTGCACTCTGGTCTCTCTCTTTTTTTCCTTACAAGTTACTCCAAGCTTATGTAGCTGGCCACTTCTGAGAAGTTTAATCGATTTCGGTGGAATACAAAAAGCTGAAACGGAAAAAGAAGGAAGATGAAGGAAGATGAAGGAAAAGAAGAAGAAAATGTTCAGATGTTTATATACGCTTCTGTATAGGGTATGTAGTGAGGCCAAGAGTCCAAGGAAACAAGAGTGAATTGCACTTGGCCCTTGCCTGCTTCGGTCCATCAAACTTAGATGTGCTCATATTTCCAAAGTCTCCTTTCTTCTTCTCCTTAACTTGCCTTTGATTCCCAAGCATGTATCGTTTTCAATTTCTCTCTCGGCATTTTTCTCCTCTCTCTCTCTCTCTCTCTCTCTCTCTCTCTCTCTTCCTAACAATCTGGTAAAAATAAGAACGAGAACTCTCCACAAGCATATTCTAGGAGCATTGAAACTGATCATATATATATAAGAGAGAGAGAGAGAGAGAGAGAGAGAGAGAGACTTTTCAAGTTCACGCTCATCTCTTCTTTTGAGCTCTTCTTATTTCAAGATGATGATGATCGGCAAGTGCTCATTAAGACACCATCTCATCACTCTAAAGTAAACTCATCTTCAAAGGCTCATCAACAGAAATGTTACTTACTCTCATTTCTTTCTCTTTCTCTCTCTCACTTCCTTTCTTTCTTCTATGTGAAATGTATTCTAATACCAATGGCAACTGGCCACTGAATCGGTGAGGTCTTGAGTACAAGAAGGATAGATCATATTACTTAATTCGCTTTTGGATCTGCACAAAAATTTGAGCCACCCGGAAAAAATCATTCCAATTCATTCAATTTGATTCATTATGATACTCAAAATACATGAATATAAGTGGTTATATTCAATCTCTCAAGTGGATCAGAAGATAGCCGCTTGGAGGGTTGCTCAATCGAAATTGGATGATGAATTTTTGCAACACTCAGGCCACCAAGGTGGAAAGAGAGAGAGCAAAAGATCAGGGAATCTTCACAATCACCGATCTTGACACTTCTTCTTAACACCAAGGAGAATATATCAGCCTTCTATTCTCTTTATCACCAGCTTGCATATTGTTGAACATGTAGAGGCGCTCTACTGATCAACCCTGTCAACTTTTTAGCAGCAATGAATGTAGGCCTCATGTAAGTGTCCATCGTTCTATAGAACTATACACGCACATCTACATGGTATAAGAGAGAGAGAGAGAGAGAGAGAGAGAGAGAGAGAGAGAGAGAGAGAGAGAGAGAGAGAGAATGATTACAGGTTATCAGTTGTTAAATTGCTTTAACTAAGATTCTCTTAGACCACTTACAGCCTTATTCTAACAAGCCCTACCCAACATGCCACTCATGGAGGGCTTTACTGCTGACAAGAGAGCCTATTTTCTCAGGCCAATGGGAGAGGTTAAGCCCGTTAGAATGGCCACTTTTGATAATAATGCTTATGGCCATGTTTATTTTGTATCTGTGAGTGTGTGTGTGTGTGTGTGGAAGGATGTTTGTTTACTCTCTCTCTCATTCTATTCTTTTTGGGAACCAAATTTTGTTCCATCCCTGAATGGACCCATGAATAGTGGTCATTTAGTGTACAAATTTGTTCTCTGTTCCCCTTCATAATCGACCGAAATACGCACTCCAAATACTACGACTACCGGTACTTTGGAAAGGCAAACATAGACATTTACCGACTATGGCCAAAAAAGAAATCCTTTCCCAGCAG
>QZCP01000090.1:0-113402 GCA_003956705.1 Brevipalpus yothersi
GAGAAAGAGAGAGAGAGAGAAAATAATCTCTGTCAATTGCATGATTTAATTTCGTACTTTTCATCTCTCTCTCTCTCTCTCTCTCTCTCTCTCTCTCTCTCTCTCTCTCTCTCTCTCTCTCTCTTTGTGCTCCTTTTCGGTAGCAGTTTGGGCCACTTTGGTCCCAGAGAAAGAACAATCGACCACAATACTCTCGATCAAACTATTTACAAGCGATTGGCTATTCATATTGAGAACCCTCTAATCCTTGAGGCTATTACTTTTCCATCAGCCTTTTAGTGAGAATCTTGCTTTTCGGCTGCTCTGTACTCTGAGCTTCCACATAAGTCCATAGGTCTGGGCTAATGTGAATAGATGTACCTCTGGGCGATTCGGAAAGGAAAAGGTAAGTCACCCGTAAGGATTGGTACAATGCGTCCCTGCAAATTAAACACGATCAATATTATGCTTATAATATTTGACCTTTAGGTGCCGGAAATATTGGCACGCGATCATCGCCGGATATGAACTCAGCTATAAACTGAATTTAGCTTTCAGATTTTCTTATAGATTAAGTTGATAAAGATATTATCTCCAAAGTAGACACTATTCCAAAAAAGATTGGGTCAAGCCTTGGTGTGTTTTTCCTATATTCAGTTTACTATGTTAAGTTATCGTAACTGTTATTTTAAGTCTTCCGCTTCATATTAAATCAAACTTTTTCGCACCTTCCAATTTCTATGTATAGTGCAATATTATTGCCTTTTGTTGATTTCACATCAGTTGGAGAGCCAAAAGCATGATCAAAATGATAAGTAAAACACCAAAACCAACACTTGTCCACTCATTTGCATCTCTATTTGTGGCTCATGTTTCAACTTGATCTAGTTAAACTTTACACCTTTCCACAGTTGACTTTTGTCCTCTCTCTGTGTCTCTCACATGATAAGGAATCAGCATTGTGATCACTTGATATTCAACCTTATTGCAAAGATCTGTTGTTACTAGTCGAACTTAGTTTACTCAATTGCCACCTTAGATATTGGTCAACATTTGGGTTCCTCTTCTCGATCTCCGGTTCAAGATAACCCAATGGTAAACATTTGCTCTCTCTCTCTCTCTCTCTCTCTCTCTCTCTCTCTCTCTCTCTCTCTTTCCGGGTAAAAACAAACCATCGCTAATACACGAGCTTTCAGGATCATAGGAACAGAAAATCAACAGAGAGGACTAGAATTGCTCTCTGAGAAGAAGATCTGTTGATTGATAATTTTTTTTAACTAATTCTGAGAGCATTTTTTGAGCATTTTTTCTCACAGGAAGAGAGAGAATATTACCTGGTACAAACATTGACAAGAGTGTGAAATATTTCATGTTTCGAAACTCTTTCTTCTTCATAGGCTCAGTAGTTTGTAAAATAAGTGTATATTTCTTCAGCTGATGCTTCTAACGAGCTTGGAATCATGTCCATTTTGGATAATATTGAACATAGTGTCAAATTATCAGGTTGATTTAAGTTTCTGGATCCTCGTTCTTTTAGTTGCTCTACCTTCATTGAACCTTGTATTCAAGATAAGATTCAGATGAATTCCAAAAATTCTAGAGAGAGAGAGAGAGAGAGAGAGAATATAAATATTGCTGGAGAGACTAACTCATGTTACACAAACAGGAATGCTATTCAAATAGGAAGAGCTGATTTTCCTCTCATTTGGATGACAAAAGAACAAGGTCATTGGTATTCTGTTAATTTCATTGCTGGATTGTGTGTGTGTGTGTGAGAGAGAGAGAGAGAAGCAAGATGCCTATGTCAACATTTAATTTCTTTCTCTCTCTCCTCCACTTTTCATCCCAGATCAAGCCATCTACATTCTCATCCTTGTGATAGCTGATGTTGGCCTAAAAATGAGCGTAAATTCGAGGCTTCAGTAGATCTGGAAAACTTTTTGCTTCCTCTTTTACATCGGCTCGTGGAAGCATGCCGATCGAGGCCCACAAGAGGCTTCACAAGAGTCCGCTCAACTGCACTGTGACAAGTATCAAGATTGAAGTGGCCTCAAGTAGTCTCATGATATTCCAAAGAGAAAGAGAAGTGAAAATGATTCTGAATGAAAAATCGATCCAAATGAAAGAATCAGCCTTGTGTCGACCGATTGTTGAGTCTCTTTTCTCTCTCATTCAGTTTTGATCGTGAAAAAGTCGATTTGATGAGCTTTGCTTCATCTTTTTTGTCTCATTTCAAGGGTGTGAATTGCCTTCTATCCTGAAAATGCCACATACATGTATCTAGTCTCTACGTTTCTCATATACATTGCTTCAGAAAACAATGAGCGAAACATCAATCGATCGGCAGCATGTGAGATGATGATCTGTGTTCATCATCACATCGAGATAGCAATAGATAAAGCACAAAGTGTAGAAGAACGAAGTTTCCGTTTGTTCAGCTTCTGTATCATGATCGTCAGAATCGCTGATGAGTGTAAGAGAATGTGAAGACTCATTTTGACTCAAAATTTCGGCAAAGTTCTATTGATAACCGCTTTGTTCTTTGCTCGTCTCTGGCCTGATGTAACTGTATTGGCACATCTCAGCATGTTTTCTCACCTTGGCTCGTTAGCTTTGTTTTCTCTTTTTCTCTTTCTCTTTCTTTCTCTTTCTTTTTCTCTTTCTCTATGGACAAGGCAACACACATCTCTTAGTGCTCGCCTCGGGCAGCTATCTGGACTGACCACTGGTCACTGCATTATTAAGGGTCGATAAGAGAGAGAAAGGTGTGAAAAGAAGCGTTCGATGAATAGGAAGCACAAATCCGTGTCCAACTTGGACTCATCCTACTTACACGCCTGGGAGGTCAAAGTAACAGGCTAGATTGCTTGACCATCTCGAAGAAATTTCAGCTCTTACCGGGAAGATAGGATAACTCGAGCTATTGAAGATACTCAAGCGCTGATGCTAGTTCCACACCTGACACCTGACCTCAGAACTTTTTTCTATCCCCATGCTCAGGACTACTCTGGTGCGAGAGAAAAGAGCTATTCTTCCAACTCAAAGAGTTGAAATTTACCGATTTCGTTCAAATTCTTCCTTAACCTGTCATGTGTTCAATAGGCTTTCCGTTCTTTGCTCATGGGTTATTTTCCTCTTCTTCCCCTTCTTTTTTCAAGATCCTCCTCTTGAATTGACTTTTGAGCTTCCCCAAACCGATAGCAAAGCAAAAGAATTCCAGAACACAGTTAGCGAGGTTTTTGGAATACTTCAAATTCCTAGGCAATCGTTAACAAAAGCACACCTGAGTCATGATCTCTGAGTGTACACTTGCGGAATCATACCTACTGTATTTTGGCTTACAAAAGGCAGCCCTGTGTTAAACTGCTCAATCTTTTCTAGAAAGCATTTTTCAACAAATATTCCAATTTTTCAATTTGAGAAATAGAGATCAAACAAATTCAAAACAAAACAAAACAAAGCTTCAAAAAATTCATTTATTTAGCGAAATGCTCGAGAGATAAAACAATTGAAAAATTTTTAGGCAATGGATTCAATTCTCCATCAATTATGCATATGCTTATCGCTTATCTTGTCGATTTCTAATAGTCTCCGTTCTTTTCATGCCTCTCCATAAAAAGAACTGTAGCTACTAAAAGACACTAATTGCGAAAAAAATTTGCTCATTCTCCAAGCAAATGATGAAAAAATTAGCTCGAAAATCGTAACAGTCTTGAGTATTCAGAAATGAGAGACATAAGCTTTCAGAACAAACTTGAAGTCGATCAGAACTGTTCATGCCATCCAGTGGCAAGCTTTCGAATGTCAAACTTTTGGTTTAGCGCATGAAGAGCTGCCTAAAAGGATAGGAGATAACTTCATGATAATATTCATATAAATACATTTGTCCATTATGGTATTGAATTTGGAAGAATTAAGAGATATAAGAGAACTTTTGATTGAATACCAATTGGAAAATTCAGGACGTAATTGAGAGTTCTTTGATGCTTTTCTCAAATAATAAATCTATTATTGGATGGGAGCATGATAAAATGGCCCATTAAGTGTTATTCAGTTCGTTGGATTACGATGAAGTGTTGATATTCTATTGATATTGGATCTTAATTTGTCTTGCTTGCTGAATTGTTCATAACGGAACCGCGAAACAATCTGAAGGAAAAAATTTTTGATTCACATGTTATTTGATCACCATTAAAAGTCAGTTAGTTGTGAGAACACAATCATTCACCATCTTATCAACGATAATAAATGAATTATGGAACCAATACAAACTATAGCAATGTAAATGCCAAAGCAAACTTCAAAATACTGACCAGTCAAGGATGCTGGACTTGAAATGACCGTTTCAATAGTTTTCGTTAAACATTCTTCGCTTGGATTGGTTTGTGTTATCTTTTGTGCTATTTGGCTACTAGAAAATCTCGAATCTAGTCCTTTTTTCTTTTCCAAACCCATCTCGAAAGAACGATATGTAAGACTTTTGATTCTTTTTTGTTGACGAGAAGGAATTTTTGTGCTCAAAACAAATCCACTCAGACTCGAGTCTAGTGGTGGAGAATAGTAAACTGGATTTCTAATCAGAGTTTCACTATCAATTGAACAAAAAGCCGAAAGCAAAAAGTTCACATCCGTATGACTGGCCAGTAGTGCACATTTTCCCGTGCCCGAGCACCAATGATAATCATCACCCCTGTTGTAGCTATCTGAAACTTTCAACACTTTCAATCTCGACTCGTTTGGGTATAATAACGAACATGCTGAAAAGTCTGTCACATATGCAGATAAATTCTTTTGGATAGCTTCTTCGAGCGTATTGATTTTAGAAAAGGAACTAATCGAAGTTCTTTGAGTATTTAGAAGAGAACAAAATATTATCTGGATAAGCATTGTTGATAGAGAGAGAATAAGCCAAATAAAATCAGAATATCTTGTAATTACGGTTGGAATATTTTGTCTCATCAAATTAGCATAAAAGTACCATGTTGGACTGATTCTATCCACCCGCTCATTGGACATCCAAGCAATATAAAGTATGGATAGAAGCAACGTAAGCACAATTAGAAGCAGATCTAATCTCATCAGCTTTAATGCTGCCTCTGGGCCATCGGTTAGTACTGAGGAGTTTAGAACTGGAGAGGTAATCAATCGACACCAGCCTTCCGAAATGATAGGTCCAAAGGTAGTATTCTCAAGAGCATTGCTGGCTTGAGCTAATATTCCAAAGGCCATCTCCACTTCGTTTTTGCATACCATTTTCAATCCCTCCTCAATAAATTCACCTGTTGAGGTCAGTTTTTTGGGAGATGGAACCAGAGTGATGTTAAATCTTGAGAATAGGTAGCTAAACATTTCATGGAAAACTGGGGCTGCTTCACCGACCAATTTACCGAACTTATCAACTACAAGGAGTCCATTTGGCGGATTGGGATACGCCACGCGAAGATCATACATCTTTTAAATCTTCTGATAAAAGGGTTTCATACATCAAAATACATCCTTCTACAATACATGGGCCCAACATAATATAAACTCCCGATCAAAATTCGAAGATTTTGAGGATCTCACGAACCAGTGTAATTTTCGACATTCGAGCAGCACTTTGATAACTATCTGCAGTTGTTCTCCCGAGAATTATCATCATCTTTAATTGGACTATCTAAATGAATATTCTTTAGATTCAAAGAAAATATCATCAATAGATAATATAATAGAACAGTGGTAAAATTAGATAAATGGTTTTCACTTTAATGAAATAAATTTTCTCAAGAAGAGTGAAATTTTTCACCCAAAGTGTTAATGAAGAATTTATGGTTTTTAAATTTCTTCCAGTTTAGAGTATTAGAGATCAATAGAAAAAATGGTGATAAAAACATTATAAAACACAGTATAACTCAATATCAAAGAGAAAGTTGATTTTTTTTTCAAAAAAAACAAAATGAAATCAACTGTTAACAGAAAATTTTAATACGACGACATAAATTCAACACAAACAGGGAAGGAAAGAAAGCGCCTTAAGTTGGACAAAAGTCAGTGTAAGTACTAGCAGCTATTATTCTGATTTTTACCAGAATTTCGAGTTGTGCATTGTCCGGAAAATTCAAAAAATTCAATACAAATATAGATATGAAAATCGGTTGAAGCTGCATTGTCTATGCAATAAGGTGAATGAAATATCGAAAAACATGAGGCTTGACTCGAATTAATGATTTTAATCAGATAAACTGGAGCGGAAAGATTTTAATACTTGATCATCATTAAGAAGTCTGCTAGTTGTGGGAATACAATCGTTCATCATCTTATTAATGATAATAAATGAATTATGGAACCAATACAAACCATAGCAATGTAAATACCGAAACAAACTTTAAAATACTGACCAGTCAAGGATGCTGGACTTGAAATGACCGTTTCGATAGTTTTCGTTAAACATTCTTCACTTGGATCGTTTTGTGTTATCTTTCGCGCTATTTGAATACCAGAAAATCTTGAATCTGGTCCTTTTTTCTTTTCCAAACCCATCTCAAAAGAACGATATGTAAGACTTTTGATCCTCTCTTGTTGACGAGAAGGAATTTTTGTGCTCAAAACAAATCCTCCGAGACTGGAGATCAATGGTGGAGAATAATGAAATGGATTTCTTATCACAGCTTCACTCTCAATTGAACAAGCAGCCGATAGTAGAATGTTTACGTCCACATTACTAGCTAGAAGGGCACATTTTCCTGTACCCGAACACCAATGATAATCATCACTTTCCATATAACTTTCCAATACTTTGATTACTTTCAATCTCCTTTCGTTTGGGTATAATAACGGACATACTGAAAAGTCTGTCACATATGCAGATAAATTCTTTTGGATGGCCTCTTCGAGCGTATTGATTTGAGCAAAGGAGCTAATCGAAGTTCTTTGAGTGTTCAAAAGAGAACAAAATATTATCTGGATAAGCATTGTTGATAGAGAGAGAATGAGCCAAACAAAATCAGAGTGTCTAAAATTAGCTGTTGGACTATTCTGTTTCATCAAATTAGCATAAAAGTACCAAGTTGGGCTCATTTTATTCATCCATTTCCGGGACATCCAAGCAACGTGAAGTATCGATGAAAGGAGTATCAACACCAAGAAAAGTAGATCTATTCTCATCAGCTTCAAGGCTGCTTCTGGACCATCAGTTAGTATTGAAGAATTCAAAACTGGTGAGGTAATCAATCGACACCAACCTTCAGATATGGCCGGCCCAAAGGTTACGTTTTCGAGTTGAGTTATAGTTTTCGAAAATATTCCATAAGCCACATCAACTTCATTTCTGCATACCATTCTTAATCCTTCCTCTAGGTATTCACCAGTTGAGGTGAGTTTCCTTTGGGATGGAATAAAGGTGTAATTGAATCTCGATATTAAGTAGATAAACATTTCACGAAGAACTGGCCCAGCTTCACCTATTGGATGGCCAGATTCATCAAGCTTGAGAATTTCGAATTTAGGAAATGGATACGCAAACCGAAAATTATACATTCTTCACTAATACACAATGGAGCTAACTTTAGTTAGGAGCTATGGTCCAAGTATGTTTAATTTAGAAAGTTACATGGAACATATTTTCCAGAAACCAGAGAGCTCTCGATGAAAGTTTATAGATCTTGAAGAACTCACTCTGGTCAGTAATAACTTCGAGAGGGAGGTAGA
Organism: Brevipalpus yothersi; assembly: GCA_003956705.1. Lineage (NCBI taxonomy): Eukaryota > Metazoa > Arthropoda > Arachnida > Trombidiformes > Tenuipalpidae > Brevipalpus > Brevipalpus yothersi. Next base: position 7,666 of record QZCP01000090.1, read on the forward strand.
TTATTATCCAAAATTATCCTCTCGAAAATTCATATCACTTTTTAATGCTACTTGGATGGATAGTTTCCCATACTGAAGAATGAATACTATTAATGAAACAACATTCAGCTCAAAGGTATACAGTTCCTACAACTGCAACTCTTATCAACTGATACTTCTCAGGATGATTAAAATTTTCCCACATCAAGAGTCTAGTACGAAACTCATTACCTTAATTTTTACACATGGTTGTATTTGAACTTTAAGTGTCATAAGACCAAAAAACAGTAACAAGATCTGTGATCAATTATTTTTTTCTCATAACAAGAGTGTCATTAGATACAATATCCGTTGACAAAAGGGTAAAATCGAATATTCGCCAAGAACATTTGCTGTGTATTGATAAACTTAATATCAGTAATTAAAAAAAAGTATGGACAATGGTCCTCCTTTCTGTTAGTTTATTGTATTGTTCAATTTCCAGACACGAAGAGAATTGAAGTACCTTCGGTGGACCGTTATCTGATGCTATCACTAATCTAAAAAATTTCTGATTCATCTATCTCAACAATCATTCCACCATCCATCTTTTTGCCCTAGAAAATGCTTATTCCCAAGTTTCCCTCCAGAGACAAAAGTTTTACTTTTTAGATGCGTTTCCCAAGTTGAAGTTGAAATCGTGCAATAAGAGTTTGATATCGCAATAATCATTCAAATGTGAAACATAGCAACGAAAGTTTTGATTCCTTGAATTTCAAGGTTTTCACAAAAAATTCAACTCATTGAGCAAAGAATCAGATTCAGAGTACAAAAATGAACAAATTACCTAAGGGGCATATGTAAAAAGGCCGTTTAAATTGGTGTCCTAGGCTGGAAAAGCTTTCCAAGTTATTCTTACTTTTTAAATCATTCACTGTTAGAAAAATTCAGGAGGAAAGCTAACATACATAGACATGTAGGCACAGAATCGAGAACATTTTCAGCAAAACTTGTAATCAACGGAGGTAAAATATACGATGTATGGTTAATCATTGTTATTCCATTTTTAAATCGCTTGGATTCATATCATATCAATTGGCTAATCGTATCTCAGCTCAAATGGAACTCTAACAAAAATGCTATCTGAAACCATTTAGAAACGTTTCATTTTTTAATATCATCATAAAAATGCTAATGGTATATGTGATAAATATCGCCTAAAAAATATATTGATAAAAATTTGAAAATTCTATGGCAATTAGTTTCAAATTTCCTCCAAAAATTTATCTCGTTAAACAGTCACTAGAACTATCACGGCGACCAAGAATTCAAGGCTCGAGAATTGTGCCCTTTGGTTTAATCATTGTTGAGCAGAGTTCATCAATGAAGTTTTGTTATTATAAATAAAATGGATATAGAAATATAAACTCAGCATCAATCATGGGTAGCTAATTTTTTAGCTCATGATTTTGCTGTCAATAACCTTAACAATCAAAAATCTAATTTGATTAACTATTCTTCATCTCAAACCATGTGAATAAATTTGGCGCGTGTGGATCTATTACACATAGTAATGCGTTATCATTTTGAAGGCCATTTCAAGAGCTATTATCACGTTAGCGAAGTGAAGATTTCTATCCCATTGTTGCTACGCTTTCTGTTTTCTAAATCTTGGCACATGTTTCTACTCATTCAGAACCTATCATAGCATTCAGGTCAACCGATCTAAGTTTGATTGCTAACCTAAATATTATTTTTACGTGATTTAAGCTTCTCATCTTTTGGAAACCAATCATAATCATCTGCTCTCTGAGATGAAACCTAAATACAAAGTACTACTGTTATCAGCGGCAGCGTAAGTTGATGGCTATCAGTTTCATTTCTCATGATATACGAGCTTTCAATCCAATCTAACTTATTACAGTCGTGGCCATATAAATGCAGTCACTGGCTTCGGTGATTTGATGAAGGCCAAAGGACATCAAGTGATATTCGCACAACAAGAAGAATTTCGAAGTCACGCAGATTCTCATGGTTTCGAATTCATTCCCTTCAACGAGGATATATTCTCTGGATCTGCTTTGTCTGAGCTACATGGTTGGACAGAGGCTGCTTCACATCTCTTCGAAGGGAATTTTGTTGAAAATATCAAGAAAATCACTCAAAAAGACCGTGATCATTTCGTCAAATTGTTCCATCTCAATCCGCTGCTCGACCAAGCTGTTCGTGAAGTTATAACCAATCTCCAAGACATAGATGTAATAATCAGTGACCTTTTTGGACAATTACCATGTCTCGAACAGCAGACAGATCTTATCCAGATTCCGTTAGTTTCCTTCAGTCCTCTGAGCTTATATTCCAGTGGATCTCCACCGATGGGAGGATTCAGTACCACAAAACCAGATGAAAAAGCTTGGACTGAGTTTCGGAAAAACTATCAGGATCTTTGGTCAGAAAACACCAAAAAAACTATCGAATGGTACAAATCACATGGATTGCATGACTATGCATTAAAACTAGGAGCACTTAAGCCCTCGAGTGGCAGACACTTTGGCTTTTATCACTACCCAGAGGACCTAGACTATACCGAGCTTGGGTCTCCTGATCCTGGTTGGATCCGGGTTGATGGATGTATTCGAGAGCCTGATGCTGATATACCGTTTGAATTATCCGAAACATTCAGAAACAAACCAGGAAAGTTGATCTACTTCTCTATGGGATCTGTGACCTCAATTGATCTCAAAATGATGAAGAAAATGATATCTTTTCTTGCCAATATTCCACATCGTTTTATCATCTCAACTGGTGCTAATGGTGATCAACTCACTTTGGCTGACAATATGTGGGGACAGAAGTATGTGAATCAAATCAAAGTGCTGCAAACAGTTGATCTTGCAATCATACATGGTGGAACAAACACATTTATCGAAACTCTCTACTATGCACGTCCTTTGATCATTATTCCATACTTCTTCGATCAACTGGACAATGCTCAGCGAGTTAAAGATAAAGGAATTGGAAAACGCTTGAATTTATACGAAATAACGGAGGAAAAACTTTCGAATGCCATCAAAGATACTCTAAATGATGCTGAACTTCATCGGAGGGTAAAAAATATCTCTGAAAATATGAGAAAATCGAATAGCCGAGGAAAGGCTGTTCAACTGATAGAAAATACAATTGAAAATGAACGGAAACGGAAGAGCAACTAAAAAATTCAATCTCAGATGGTCGCTGATGAATAGAAAAATATTTAGTCAATTTTGGGAATACTGAAGGGTTCGAAAGCTCTTGTCCAAAGATTTCTACATTATTTTTTCACTTTAGTTTACCGAATGATGAATCACCTAGCAGATGTTATAAAACGATGACGTTACAGTCCAGTAGATAATAAGCTTATTAAATTCCTAATGAATGAATCATCCAATCAAATCAAGATCCATGAATTCAGTTGAAAAAGTCAAAATGTTGATTCTATTAGAAAATATAAATACCATGAATAATTCGGATAGATGAGAAAGTTAACAAAATTATGGAAATGTTACAGGAAATAATGAAAAAATATGTACCACCCTCCAAGTGTTACCATATTTGCTGCCCAAAAAGCTGTACAATACAAATGTACGAGATGATGAGACAATATCAATTCTATCCCCAATCAATGACTATATTTTCGGATGGCTTTGATGTGTCTTCTCTCGCTTTTTTCTCATTAAAATGCCATATTTTCTCATAAACTTCCCGCTTTTCTGTCTCAGATCTCATCTTCTCTCGCTCCTGTGGACCTAATTTGGAAACAAAAATGGCCATCTGACTACCACAGCCAACGTGTTCCTTTCCTTCGGGCGGTTTTCCGATTCCTTCTGTTGTATAACTGTAATCAGGATACTTTGAACACACTGATTTACACCATTGTTCAAATTCATCTCTTGTCCATTCAAATTTGTGGTCCCAATGGCGTAGTCCTGAGGGTAAAGTTTTCCGGCCAGCTTCCACAAAAATTACATTAAATTCCCGGTTAGGTGTGGTAATAATTGCATGTCCCGGTCTCATGTAACCGAATACATTGTCCACAAAGGGTTGAATTTTATCGAGAGGCAAATGTTCAATCAATTCGATACATGTGACCGCATCAATGCCCACAAATCTTGAATCTGGTACCGTTACATCGCCCAACAGTAAGTAAGTGTCCAGTGGCCCGTGTAAACGACCTCTCATGTAATCAAACAGTATCGGCTCAGCATTTCTACCTCCTTCTTCGTCCAAAGAATATCGATCAATGTCCACCGCATATATTGTTCTAACAGAAGCAATCGCTCTCAAAAATTTGACAAATTTCGCTTCGGCACAGCCCAAATCGGCAACTACTGCTATTGGTGGTGAGATTTCTTTCAGATAATCTCTTGCTCGAAAATATCGTTGAAGCCATAATGCTGGCGAAAAAAATCGAACTGGCGGCTCTTCGTCCATACTTGCCATTCACTCACAACAAAACTCACGATTGGAAGAGAAAACAATTTTCGTTGATATGATTGTCGAGATAACATCGTTATGGGATCATATCATCTGTCAGAGCATTAAATTTTGATAAAAAATGTGTGATAAGAGATGTGCTGCCATCCAAATTGAATGATCTCATTAATAGAACAAAGGAATTTTTTTGGAAAAAAATCTCTCTTCTTCTTTGATCCAAAAGCATTGGTCAAAAGTTTACACGGACAATATTGATGAATTTGGGATCTTGAGCAAAATATTCCATATTTTTAAGAAACTTTTTTTGTTGTCTTATAAAAAAAATAAACTAATAAAACGAATTTTATCGAATGACTAAAAACAAAAATTACTTAAAATCGAACAAAAAAAACGGAGGAAAATTGATAAGAATATATTTCTTTGATTTGCATCATTTCTCATTTTTCATCTGAGAAGTCGAGCTCGAATCGAGAGACTCAAGAAGGCTATTATTCGCATCACTATCAGCAATACTCCGAGCATAATCAAATCGATTGACATTCGAGACTCTTCGAAATTCAATCTACGAATCACACCTTGTCCATTTAAAGTACACTCGGGTGGTGCTACATCGGACAAAACACTCTCTATCGTGGTATCGTTGTTGATGTATTTTGAAATTGGATCTTTGATCGAAATATTGTTTTCGTTGAAGAAACTCGGATAATCGCAAGTGATATTTTGGACATCACGCCATTGATTCACTACCAGAATTTCATTTCCATAATAGAACCAGCTGATATATTTGATCCACTTCAAATAATTCGGCACAGATCTAGAATATCAATTTGAGATATATTGAAGCTTCTATTCTTCTTCATATCTGTAGTAAACTTACGCATTGTTAATGAAGAGACCACCAAAAAGCATAAGAGGTATCAGAAGAGGAGGTGCAATAGATAACCCCATTGTCACATCTTTGCTTAGACAAGATACCAGATAACCAAAGCCCGATGAAACGTTAGCAATCAAAACAAAAACTGCGGTTGCAAGCAGGAAAGTATGCCAATCTGCATACAAACCAATCATCCAGTATGAAATTGATGAAAAGAGAATTGGCAAAATGATAAAATATGGTATTTCTGCTGTTAATTTGGCCAAAAAGTAGGCACCAACTGAGTAGAGTCCGTTATTGTGTTCTCGTACGAAAACTGGCAATTCCAGACAAAATGTCTTTGGTGAAAAGAGAGAAAAAAAGGGAAAGAGAGAGAAATTAGATTCAGAAATCTCGAAACAATTCAACTCCGAATATTGAATCCTATACTTACATTGACAACCGAGAAAACGTTTACAAAAGTCATATTACTTAAAAGAATGAATAGAGCTCCGTTGATATTCATGATACTTTCTTGGTTATATTCTTGTTGCCAGTAGACTATTCCCAAAAGAACTGCCACAAACTGTCAGACAGGATGAGAATGGATACAAAATTAATAATGCAACCTTAGATGATGACTCATTAAGCTTACAATTGTTTGAGAAATGCGGACTGATGTGATCAATGGCTCACGGAGATTACTCAACACAGATCGCCATGTGAGTACACCATATTGAGTGAATGCTCCACGTTTATAAACTGATTGGGAAGATCTTTTTCCCATGAATAGTGGTGAGGTCTGCTCAACTGATTCGGTAATACTGACAGGAATTTTAAATTTTTCATTGTACTCGGAGTCTGCAAAATTATCACAAATCATCTAGAAAAAAGAAAAAAGAATCTCAGTTGGCTTGGTTGAGAATAAAATCACTCATAACGCATACTTTAACTTTTTCGCGACATTCCACTTCTTTTCCTGGTATTATGGCAAGTTGTTGAATGAAAAAGTCAGCTGGATTGTAGTTCTGAGGACATCTCAAATTAATTCGACTAAAGAATTCCAAAGCTTCACTCGATTTCCCTGTGAATGCTACTCGACCTTCTGCTAGAAGGGATAGTTCATCAAACATCTCGAAAACTTCCGATGATGGCTGGTGAATGGTACAAACAACAGTTCGTCCAGAGATAGCCATTGACTTGAGAACATTCACAACACTTTGAGCCATAAAAGAATCCAATCCAGATGTTGGTTCATCACAAAATAGAATTCCAGGATCTGTGATGATCTGTAATAAGAATAGATATTAATTGTAATCCAAGAATATGATCGAGATACATACTTCTGATGCGAAGGCGAGTCGCTTCATCTCTCCACCAGATATTGATTTGGAAACTCCTGGCACCCCAATACGAGTTTTTGCAACTTTTTGTAGACCTAACTGTAATTTAAATGATATCCATGAAAAAAATAATCATCATGACTCGTGATTGAAAATTACCTCGAAAAGTACTCGATCAACTTTAGCATCAACTTCACTCCTGCTCAAGCCTTGATTTGTTCTCAGAATTGCCTGAAATTTTTAGAGAAGAATTTTTGAGATATGATAACTTTGATATGATTGATAAACTTTCTTACCTGAAATCGAAGATGCTCTCGAACTGTAAGTACACCAATAAAAAGATCAGCCTGTTGTACATAGGCAGAACATGCTTTGAGACTTTCTATCGATGATAATTCGTCATTCAGAAATACTTTTCCTTCGATCATGAGATTTCGAAGGTTGCGACCAGTGAGAACATTGAGCAATGTTGTTTTACCTAGTGAAATTGATATGATGAGGTTGTTCGATTTGTACAAATGCACAGAATCAGAATCAAAATCAGAATATCACATACCAGCTCCAGAGGCTCCCATGATGGCGAGAACCTTCCCGCTCGCAACTTGTCCACTGACTAGAATTGATAATAGTAGATCAGATCAGTTAAAGATGACACTTGTTGGAGAGAGAGAAGAAGGACATTGGAGACTCACCATCCTTAATGATAGGTATTGATTTTTTTTCATCTGAATCGAATAGTTTCGATGGTGGATATGCGGAAACCTTAAGGTTGTACCATTTGACATTGACAGGAGTGAAGCCATTTCCAGAGTTTGGATTTAAAACTGCACGTTCAACTGACTGTCGAAGATCTAATATATCATTGAATCATATCAAGAACAGAGAAAAAAGAAAGAACCAATTAAGTGATTAATCAGAAACATTCACGAATTATGAATTGATATTGTGCAATCTGTTGCGATGATACATAAACTGTTTGAGTTAAAACATCATAGTCTGGAAAACAAACTGAAGATTGTTCATCGAACCAGCATGAATCAGACATACCATGGAAGTAGTGCATCGAAGGAGAGACTAGTGATCACTCACATTGACAAATTTCACATTGTCATGTCAATTTTTCAATAAAATTCAATGATGTGAGAAGCTATTCATGTTCAATAACAGTATCGTCTTTTTTTCTCGATCTTCATGAGCCGAATGATGCAGATCAAGGTATTATGGAATGAGAACATGCGCTCGAAAATCTGTGGAAATACTTTCGAACTGGATAGAGACTGCTCTGATTCGATTCGAATAAAGAAGTGAGATAAGAGAGAGAGAGAGAGCTATTCTAATAAAGGAACCAATAAATGAGAAGAACGTGACATGAGGCTTAATAGATGGATATTTTTGAAACAGTCTTTAATCGATCGTCTCATTTCGATTTTTTATAGATCGAAACAACTTTTCGTCTGGCGATTCTGGCGATAAGAATACTATCCGAAACAGTCAAAAAAATGGTATTGGCTTCTCCATACCACCCATTAATATAAATTGTATCTTGGGAGGAGGGAAGAGCTGGAAGCTCATTAGGGAGGATTCATAGGGCTGGAAGTACAATTTTTATGACCCTCGAATTGATCAAACAAGAATTATAATTTAAACGTGATTTAACGTGACACAAGGTCAAAAACAATCACAGGTATAACAAAAAAGGATTCAACCATTCGAACTATTTACCAGAGTGTGGTTGCTGTTCATCACTTTGGAGAGCTGGATTATCGATACCATTTTCACTTGGCATCTCAACGATGAGAGAACTCTCAGGAGCTGAGGTATCTTGTGACATCTTGTTACACCAATTCCTTTTTTTTGAATATAAGTGAGATGATGAAATATTTTAAATATTTTTTTTCTCTACAGTAGGTGTACAATTAGTATTGAACGCCTATTAACAAAGTAGATCTATCAACATTATGTAAACTTGATTCAAAAATGGAACAGGACGATGAGAACTTGGGTAATGTTATTTAACGCTAAGTAGATCTAAAAGTGAGGTCCACCAATAGCTCCAATTTGGAGATGGCACTAATAAATACCAGAAAATCCAATGGTGTGTGGGAGTTGATGAATATTGGCAATGGTATGAATTACTCTTGAGAAATCCTTCTTTGTAGAAGATATTTTTTGCTCTTTAACTCCACCGAAGCTGGACCGGCAGCATAGCAATTATCTTGGTATCAGGGCAGCTCAAGTGCATGTAGGTAATCTATTGTATTTGACGCACTCGATTGCACACAGGAGCCTTCTATTTTGATCAATTGAGAACTCCTATCTTTGATTTGCAACTCATCCGACCGTAAACTCACAGCGATATCTGGAGGCATTTAACGTTTACCAGGCATTGCATTTAACAGGCACAACAACGTTTGTCTTCCGTCATGAAATTTTAAATACTTCTTTTCATTCCTTGTTCATGTCCTCGACTCGTCTAACTATTGCTTTGTGAGCGATACCAACTTCATTTCGATCGATCTGAGTGTCTTTAAGAATCTTCGTGTGAACTCTAGGCTTAGGAGGCTCATTCAATATTGCCGGATCAAATTGTGGTTCTGCCATTTTGCGCCATTTGTTGAGCAGTACTGATCCTTCCGATTTTTTGACCAATCTCAATTTGTTAGAGAGTAGATTGTGAAGAACTTTGGAAGATCCTGGTTCAATCAATTTGTTACGAGGACTTGGATTGTTTGACAGGAACAAAATGGAATCTGGACTTTGACTGCCAGTCTCTTCCGCTTCACGACGATGGCAACGAGCATTGAAACTTGAGAGGCCACTTTCATATCCTTCACTTTCCAAACTTGAGTCAAAATCGGCTGCCAATGATTCAGAGAAGGGCAAGTAAGATCCAGATGAGGATGGCCAAGCGGCAAGATTGGGCTCAGATTTCTGCTTCATTTCATCTTTCAGTTCATGGAATGCTCTCAGTAATACACTGTACTTCTTTTTCATGCCCAATAATTCAGAGGAGAGAACATTTTGGCATTCATGTGCCAAGTCAAGAGCGCTTTGGAGCCCTTCGTTTTCGAGTGAAATATTTTGAATCTTCTTATGGAGGTCAACAGGCTGACCATCACCACTGGATCTTTGTCTATTCGCCTGACGAGAGGAACATGGTTCATCTTTACAAAAAATATCTTTAATTTGTTGGAGAAGCAAATCTTTTTGAGCAGTTATAGCAATATTTTCCTCCTTCAAACGATCAATTTCCCTAAGTTTGGCTCTTGATTCTTCGATTTCCTGTCTCATTGTTTCCATTAGCTTTCGACTTTTTTCCAACTCTTCATCACGATCTTTTTGTACCAATTCGGAAAACAATGATACAGGCTCACCACATCCGGTCACAACTGTATCAATGCTGGTAAGTGAGCCCGCCATTGATCCGGCTGACAGCTCTCGATGAGCTTGTTCCCGAAATGCTTCCAATGAACGGCGAAGTTCATCATTCTCTTCACTCATATATTTAATTTTATCACATAATTCTTCATATTTAGCTCGTAAAGAGGTGAGCTCCAAATTTTCTTGAACCAATTTTTCGATATCTTTGAGGAGACAATCTATTTTATTATCAAGCTCATTGTCCTTCTCATACACCGATTTGATTTCATCTTCCAAATCTTTGGCACATTTACGATAAAATTTTGACTCATTTACAATCACTTCATGATTTTTTCTCAGACCATCAAATTCATTCTTCATTCTCTCATATTCTTCACCTTCCACCATGGTGGTGAGAAGGTCATTCAAACTGCGTATACGTGCTTTACACAGATCTCTTTCCTCAGTCAATCGAGCAATTTGTTCGTCTTTACGTTTACAGTCTATTTCAAGTTCTTCAACTTTTAAACGCTCCGTTTCAAGTTGTCTTAATAAATTACGATTACAAGATCGAGGTGGACTTTTCACAGATGATGAACTTGTCATGATGCTGTTGATGTGAGAGCTGATGATTATGTCTATTAACGGTGATCACAGTATGAGCAATATACGATAATAATGATATTAATATTGCGGATACAATCAAAAGCGGTTGTTGTTGTTGATGTTCATTGATGGTATTGCTGAATTGAGGTACACTATGTACTGATACTAGCTGTGATGATGATATTGATGGTGATGGTAATAGTAGTTGCTGCTGTTTCTCAATCACATAGCATTCAAAATGAACACAATCATTATCAGTACGACTCATCATTATCCTGAAGGAATAATGAAATTCGAGAAACTGTGGCTATGGGGTATCAAAGGGTAAACATGATGATGATGAAGAAGGGGAACATCCCTTTAATCATTTCTTTCTCTCTCTTTCTCTCTCTATACACTTATTATCGAATCAAAAACCATAGAGAAAGGGAAAAAAGAAAGAGAAAGCAAAAACCGATACAGCTCAAGTCGCTGCAATCGCAATTGCCAATTGATTTTGCTCTCTTTTTTCCTCTACACACACACAATGTACTTGTACTGGGCACAATTAAGCAGACCACACTCGAAATATATGTGTCCAATGTGGATCGATCTGTTAGTGCCGGTAATTTGAGAGACTATCTATCTCGAAATGATGTTAATGCGATCGCCTGTAAAGAAGCTCTGTTTCGATGATGGAAAAATGATTTTCGAGTCACGATATTTAAAAGTGATCGAGCGAAAGTGTTGGATCACAATCTGTGGCCACGGGGTATTGTTTTTTTGTTTGTGGAGAATATTATTCAACAAAAACCGAAGGCAATCGTGATCCTCAAGAGCCGGGACCCGATTCAATAGTCAAGGCATCTCCATCTCCATGGATGATTTCTTAGGCAATTTATTTTTCTCACCTTTAACTCATCATATATGTTCACCCTGCAAATATAGACAAGAGAGAAAGAGAGAGAGAGAGCTAGGGGGAGAGAAATGCCCTGAAGAATTTTTACCCACTAACTGGAACTCATCATTTTGGTCTCATTCTCTCTCCCCCTCTCATCTATCTCAATTTTTCAGAAAAACATTCTTTGTGTATCATATGTTCACTTTTTTTTGTCTTCATTCGTACACTTCTTAGCATTCTTTACCAAAACTTCCCACGCTCGTAACGAGGGAACATGTCTGTATATCGATCTGTTGAGTACTGTTTTCAGGATTTTATCACGAAAAATATTCAAAAAAATGCTCACTATGAATCATTTTGTTGTTGCAGATTGGAGGGAATTCTTTTTTTGACACATAGAAGTAGTTCTTTTCAAGCACTGATTATCCCTAAAATCATTGGTTTGAATTGCTTAAATGATAAAAATCTTTGAAAAACAGGCATAGTGGAGAATGGTTGGTTTGAAAAAATCATCAAGATTTGAGTCAGAGGAGTTGAAGGAGTCAGATGAAGAGAAAGAGAAAGAGAGAGAAAGAGAAAAAATCTCATGGAACTTGAGTGATATTGAGCACTGTTATTGCCCGGAATCAGTCGCTTGATGATGAGCTACTCCATCCTTTGTGCTTCCAACCACCAAACTTGTGAGAAAACTTCGGCGCCTTAAAAAACTTGGGACCTTTGAACTTATGTTTGTAAAGCTTTTTCATTTTTTTCATCTGATGAAGGAAGAATCAGATTAGAAGAATAGTTTCTTGATTTTTTTCATCTACATACAAGGAGGGAATAAGAGCGTGTTAGGGATCGGAATTGTTATCGGACAAACGAAAAAAAAGAGTGAGAAATAAATTTGGAGAAAAAAATTTACTTACAGGCTTGTGTAGGACCGCTGCTCCTAAGGCTGCTGCTCCTAGGCCAGCAGCCACTCCTCCGATGGGAATGGGAGATGATTTCTTATGACCTTTGTGACCACCTAGTAGGTTACTGGCTAGACTACCAGCCCCAATGGCGGCCGCTGCTCCAGTAAGGCCCGAAAGGAGTCTGGCTCCGGAAAAAAAGTACACAATTAACTATAAAAGACTGCATTTTTCCATCGAGTAGGGATGCACACTCTCTGCACCCACACACTCACCCAGAGCCTGAACTTGAGCTATGTGGATATCCTTGTGGACCGTATCCATGTTGCGTAGGATAGGGACCTCCTTGTTGTTTAGGATAAGGACCTGATTGTTGAGGATAACCGGCAGCAGACGGTGCGCCATACGGTCCTGGTGCGGCACCAACCTGCGGAGGCCCTGGATATGCTCCGCCACCACCGCCACCAGAACTTCCAGGCATGGGTGGATATGGTGATTGGGGTCCATAGGCTGCTGCCTGATATCCCATTGGTGAGTAAGGTGGTTGACCGAGAGATGGATATGGTCCCATCGCAGGACCACCCATTGGTGGAGGAGGACCTGTATATGCTGAAACTGTATTATCTGTGGGAAAAAGAGTTGAAAAAGTGGAGAAAAGAGAGAAGATGAGAATGATTGAGAGAAACAGAGGCAAGTACTCTTAAATGAATGGGCAAATTTACCTGGAACAGGCATACCAGCAGGTCCAGTTGGATAAGGGCAAGCGGCTCCTCCTGATACAGAGGGCATAGAAGGTGCTGTGGGCAAAGATTGTCCACTGTCTTCAAAGATAATCTGTCTAATATGCACATCACCGTCGATTGATAGGTGACTAATCTCATGTATTGATATTCGATGACGAAATTCAGTGAAATGAACTCCATTAATAGCTATTTTAAACTGATCGGTTTCGGTAAGAATGAGAATTTCAAAATGCTGATTTGGAGAGAAAGGAAAAAAAGGTCCATGACTTTCTTCCGGTCCCCATTGTCCATTCCTCAAGCTATTGCGAACAACTCGGGGAGGAGGACTGAAAACTGGACTCAAGTGTAGAGCTAAATCATCTCGTGGATTGATACATGGGCCACACTGTAAATTGATGGCAAAACTATGGTAAAAAAGAGAATAAATTATGAATGAGTTGGTTATCTTTGGTGAAACTTTAGCAAGCTCATCATGATGTCTTTCTTTCTCTCTCTCACACACTCTCTCACTATTCCCCTATCTCTACAAGATAAAAGGATAACAAACAAAGAGAAAAAGAAACAATCTACTCTTTGATGACAAATCACTATGTCATTAAAATGGTGGGCTTGAGGAGAGGAAGGTCATTGAATGAACAGTAGATACACAAATACGTCAGATACTTTTTGCACAGTATTTCACTTAAACACAGAAGAAGAGAGAAAAATTTTCACAGCAATTACCATCTAGGATTCGGTCCAGTACTACCTTGAATTCGAACAAGGAAACCAGGATATGCCGGCCCAATATGTCCAACATACGGTAGGGCCTAAGAGTGGAAGAATAAAAAGATGTCAATTGAAATTTGAAACAAAAGAATCAATATGAAATTAAAACAAACCGGATTTGACACAGGTGGTGGTGGCATAGAAATGTGAGTGTGATGATATTAATCAACTTCGTGCTTCTTCGGATGAATTTGGCCAAGTGTATTGGAATCAAGCAATTGAAAATCTTTGTTTGCCAAATTGTTAATCAGCAAAAACAAAGCGACAAACTCTATTACTGTTGGATGAGCAAAGAGAAGAAGAAGCAAAACACAAGAAATTACTTATCACTTTTGCATAAACATCAAGTAAGCATCGATGTACTACACACATTTGATAGACGATGGATTCGTGGTGTGTAGAAGAAAGATGGCAAGGATTGATCCAGAAAAATAGACAGATACTCGAAAAATATAATGATGATGATAATTCGAGTGGAAAGAGAGAGAGAGAGAAAAAGAAAGAGAAGGCTTTTACCTGTAAGAGGGTGGGATGTCGGCGTTCTTCAAAACAACACATATAAAAGGTAACTAAAACAGTAGATCAATAATCTGATCAATATTGGATGAAAATAGGGCAAGAATTAAACAAGAAATCAAACTTGTATCTCCAAAATGAGTTTATTAATAGTTGATCAACAATCATCAAACCAGTATTACTTCATCAACTCGAACTATTTTCTCAACCAAAAAAGTAAAACGCTTGATGCTTGCTGTCAAGCGTTTCGCAAAGTGCTTTTAAATTCTTTTTTCCTTCCATTTTGACCAACAGATGGCAGCTTTGAAGGCAATTTTTGAGCGAAAAAAAAACTTCGATTTTGGTTGAGATTTTTAGGATGCTTGAGATTGGAAAGTTTTTCGCAAAAGTCTCTCATGATTGAAGTTCCTTATGGGACCCTGGCCCACACGAAATTCTGATGAAATTTGGTGTGTGGGTAGTTTTTTTCGTGAACATTCGAATGACACTAGCCTCATTGTGCGGAAATGCTTGGTTAAAATTTTATGGCTTATCAAACACCACTGATATTCTATTTGAAATTATCATTCCCACAAGTTTCGTTGCTCAGCCATTTTTTATCTGGAAGAGTTTTTTTCGGAAAGAAATTGGCCAACAAACTATCTATCATTGGAATATATATCTACGAGATACATACAAATGTGTGCGTATCCAAAAGTTTGATAGATTGAGTGAGTGATTTTGGAGGACTTGAAAATAATTCAGACACAATTATCAGAATGATTTTTTAATATTAATATCTTCTAGGGATGAGTTCTGATTTTCCTGCTGGTAACTCATCCTAGGTATTCGAAATGCTGAGATGAAAAAAAAGAATGATGAGGAGGGAAAGAGAACCATAGAGAGAGGCATAAAGAGAGAGGAGAGTAAAGAGGATGAAGGTAATGAGGATCATTACCGTGAATGAAGATCCGGCATCCATGAAAACATTTCAACATTGGAAACGAATCATCGCATCGCATCTTCGCATCTTTTCAACCATTTACCTATCACTTGCTCCACCAATGATACATACAGTAGGGAAAGAAAATGTGGAGAAAGAAAAAAATATTGAAGAGGATAAGGTGAGGCTAGCTCATGAAATGTTGGGAGCAAAAAAAAATCGGTAAATTCAAATCGCGTTTAATTAAACGATTCGTTTGTATGTTGTCCCACTCGCAACCTGCCTGAACACGTATTTTCCTGTGTGTGTTCATTTTGCATAACCAATGCTGGGCTCTCCGCTCCAGTCCAATGATCACACACATACATAGCCCATTTGAGAGAGACATTCTCCGAGCCCAGTGATTCCAGGGTGGCCATCCATCGCTCGGGCGGCCCAAGAGAGAGAGATGGAAGCATCTTAGCATTTCCAAGCATTTCAAGAGTGCCGAGACGGGGAGAGAAGAAAGAGAGAAGAGAGAGAAGAAATGTTGATCTCAATCGGAGTCCAGAAAATCCGTATAGCGGATTAGAAAAATTTTAGATCCAATGTATGGCTCATACATTGGATGTTTATAAGAAAGAGAAAGAGAGAAAGCTTCAATATATCTTGGACCTTTTGATTTTTTCGGCTGCCTTCCTCCCACCGACCTGGCTCTCTCTCTCTCTCTCTCTCTCTCTCTCTCTCTCTCTCTCTCTCTCTCTCTCTCTCTTCTCTCTCTTCTTGAAAAACTTTTGCTCTCAGAATTTATTTCCGAAGGATGACCAGCATCGAGTAGCTCAGATTTGGCTTCAATTTCAACCGCTATAAGAGCAATAGAGAATCAATGAATAACATGAAACAATCAATCCACTGAGAAAAAAATCTTCATGATCAAATTGATCATTTGTTTATCCACACACACTTGGAATGATTGCAAGAAAAAACATGTCAAGATGGTGAAGTGACACGGACAGAAACACAAGAACACACTGATTTACTTTTTAATATAGTCGAATCAGCATCAGATCCAAAATAATGAGGCATAGTTTCATGAAGCATAACTCTCTCACATGTTTCCGTTGGATCACTTGTGATAAATGAATGCCGAATGTGGCTGAGCAAAAATATTCGATCATCGAAGAAAGCCATCATCAAAGCAATCGAACGGATACTTTGACATTTGAAGTTTTTCGGCTCCAACTTGCAACCAAAGTTTGGCCTCTCTTAGTTAGTCAGTTCTCTATGTACGCTCATACAGTGTAGTGTATATTTTAGCGTGTACAGCCTGGAGCCTTCTATTTTGATTAATTGAGAACTCCTATCTTTGATTTGCAACTCATCCGACCGTTAACTCACAGCGATATCTGGAGGCATTTAACGTTTACCAGGCATTGCAATTAACAGGCACAACAACGTTTGTCTTTCGTCATGAAATTTTAAATACTTCTTTTCATTCCTTGTTTGTGTCCTCGACTCGTCTCACTATTGCTTTGTGAGCAATACCAACTTCATTTCGATCGATCTGAGTGTCTTTAAGAATCTTCGTGTGAACTCTAGGCTTAGGAGGCTCATTCAATATTGCCGGATCAAATTGTGGTTCTGCCATTTTGCGCCATTTGTTGAGCAGTACTGATCCTTCTGATTTTTTGACCAATCTCAATTTGTTAGAGAGTAGATTGTGAAGAACTTTGGAAGATCCTGGTTCAATCAATTTGTTACGAGGACTTGGATTGTTTGACAGGAACAAAATGGAATCTGGACTTTGACTGCCAGTTTCTTCCGCTTCACGACGATGGCAACGAGCATTGAAACTTGAGAGGCCACTTTCATATCCTTCACTTTCCAAACTTGAATCGAAATCGGCTGCCAATGATTCAGAGAAGGGCAAGTAAGATCCAGATAAGGATGGCCAAGCGGCAAGATTGGGCTCAGATTTCTGCTTCATTTCATCTTTCAGTTCATGGAATGCTCTCAGTAATACACTGTACTTTTTCTTCATGCCCAATAATTCCGAGGAGAGAACATTTTGGCATTCATGTGCCAAGTCAAGAGCGCTTTGGAGCCCTTCGTTTTCGAGTGAAATATTTTGAATCTTCTTATGAAGGTCAACAGGCTGATCATCACCACTGGATCTTTGTCTATTCGCCTGACGAGAGGAACATGGTTCATCTTTACAAAAAATATCTTTAATCTGTTGGAGAAGCAAATCTTTTTGGGCAGTTATGGCAATATTTTCCTCCTTCAAACGATCAATTTCCCTAAGTTTGGCTCTTGATTCTTCGATTTCCTGTCTCATTGTTTCCATTAGTTTTCGACTTTTTTCCAACTCTTCATCACGATCTTTTTGTACCAATTCAGAAAACAATGATACAGGCTCACCACATCCGGTCACAACTGTATCAATGCTGGTAAGTGAGCCCGCCATTGATCCGGCTGACAGCTCTCGATGAGCTTGTTCCCGGAATGCTTCCAATGAACGGCGAAGTTCATCATTCTCTTCACTCATATATTTAATTTTATCACATAATTCTTCATATTTAGCTCGTAAAGAGGTGAGCTCCAAATTTTCTTGGACCAATTTTTCGATATCTTTGAGAAGACAATCTATTTTATTATCAAGCTCATTGTCCTTCTCATACACCGATTTGATTTCATCTTCCAAATCTTTGGCACATTTACGATAAAATTTTGACTCATTTACAATCACTTCATGATTTTTTCTCAGACCATCAAATTCATTCTTCATTCTCTCATATTCTTCACCTTCCACCATGGTGGTGAGAAGGTCATTCAAACTGCGTATACGTGCTTTACACAGATCTCTTTCCTCAGTTAATCGGGCAATTTGTTCGTCTTTACGTTTACAGTCTATTTCAAGTTCTTCAACTTTTAAACGCTCCGTTTCAAGTTGTCTTAATAAATTACGATTACAAGATCGAGGTGGACTTTTCACAGATGATGAACTTGTCATGATGCTGTTGATGCGATAGCTGATGATTATGTCTATTAACGGTGATCACAGTATGAGCAATATACGATAATAATGATATTAATATTGCGGATACAATCAAAAGCAGTTGTTGTTGTTGTTGTTGTTGTTGTTGTTGGTGTTGATGTTGATGTTCATTGATGGTATCGCTGAATTGAGGTACACTATGTACTGATACTAACTGTGATGATATTGATGGTGATAGTAGTTGCCGCTGTTTCTCAATCACATAGCATTCAAAATGAACACAATCATTATCAGTACGACTCATCATTATCCTGAAGGAATAATGAAATTCGAGAAACTGTGGCTATGGGGTATCAAAGGGTAAACATGATGATGAAGAAGAAGGGGAACATCCCTTTAATCATTTCTTTCTCTCTTTCTCTCTCTCTATACACTTATTATCGAATCAAAAACCATAGAGAAAGAGAAAGCAAAACCGATACAGCTCAAGTTGCTGCAATCGCAATTGATTTTGCTCTCTTTTTTTCCTCTACACACACAATGTACTTGTACTGGGCACAATTAAGCAGAGTGATTCCGAATCGATTAATCGTAAAAAATTACAGCTGATCACACACACCCATACGAACCGTTATTTCTGTCTCCTTCTCTCGAATATGTAACCTACACAATCAACTTTGATCCGGTGTTGAACATGGACACAAAAAGTGAAATGTTGTAAGTTACAACTTGTAACGGCAATGATGATGATGATGATGATCTTTGAAGATGATAAAAGTTATCATCGTAAACATTGAAAGGCGGTATTTTTGAATCAAACCATTTACAGTTATGTTTGGTATGTTTATCTTACTGGTTGAGTGTGAAAGAGAAAGAGTAAATCAAATTGCTTTTCATCGTATTTCATTTTATCATGGCACAAAAATAATACATGTAATATCAATAATGATTTAGGTAAACATTGTGTGTATGTGTGTGTGTGATGAAAGAGTTTGCGCGCTCACGAAAATTGAGTGGCATAAAAATTGAAGGTTTTTATAACGGGACTTACTGGAATAAGGTGTATAATAATAATATCGTTACATGTGAATCTGGTTTGGAGCATTAACGGTACATTTTTAATGATCTCTTTTTCTCTTATACTTTCTTGATATTGAGAGAATGAAAAAAAATAATTGTACATTTAATTGAAGCGGAGCAAAATGTGTTGAGTTATTAAAGTATGAATATTTTTCTCTTCTGAAAAGTGCAATAATTACGAATGGCTACTCTTCATTGATAATCTGAGGACTTTAGTACTCAAATGTACCGGAATTTTTCAAACTTTTTCTAACTTTCTCCCCTGATTGACGATATGTTGACACTTTCCCCTCACGAATGTGTGCAATTGCACAGCTCTGCGGAATGGAAAACTTTATTCATGGAATTGTATTGGAAATCTTTTCAAATTGAAAGCGTCTATTTTCCATGGAAATTTTCAGAATAAAATACATAGATTTCAAGTGATTCTAAAATAATCAAAAGCAACTTAAATAGAACCTGATTTTCGAATAGCGCGCTATTATGTGACTTCTCATTCATTTAAACCAACAGAATTTCAGAAACTATTCAGATAAACTTTCCAATGCCGGTTGCGAAAAGTTTTGTTTTTCAAGATGATCAATTTAATTACTGTAAATTTTTCAGGCTCGAATTTCTTACCATTAACTTCTGAAAATTTGTAACTTGTTTATGTTTATGTGTATCATAGATCTTGTTATATTTCCTTCAGCGAAATTATTACTATTATTTATTATTATGGCTTTGAAAAATATTCGTGTCATCGAGATGGTTGGTCTTGCTCCAGGTCCGTTCTGTGGTCAAATTTTACGAGACTTTGGTGCTGAAGTTATTCGAATTGAGAAGGTAAGAGATATTAGGAAACTGGAAACTTGAAAGGAAAGCTGGACATCATGTTCATAGATCATTTTCTTTATTTGAATAGATCGGTGGCTCTATAATCAAAGATTTTCTAACAAGAGGTAAACAAACGCTCCAAGTTGATCTCAAGTCGCCTCAAGGAGTAAAAGTGATCGAAAAATTATGCAGTAAAGCTGATGTTCTAATTGATCCATTTCGCGCTGGTGTCATGGAACGCCTTGGGCTGGGACCGGAAAGCTTAACTCATCTTAATAAGCAACTAATTTATGCAAGACTTACCGGATATGGTCAACATGGTCCACTTTCGAAAGTTGCTGGTCATGATTTGAATTATCTGGCAATATCTGGTGTCCTCTCCTTACTAGGCTCACCTAAGCCAGCTCTACCTCAAGGACCAGTAAATTTTTTGGCTGATTTTGCTGGTGGAAGTCTTACTTGTGCTCTGGGAATTTGCATGGCTTTATTGGAGCGCAATCAATCAGGCTTGGGACAAGTGATCGATGCCAATATGACCGAAGGTTCCCGATATTTGAGCACATATATGCACTTTACTCGTAATGATGATTCTCCGATTGCAAAACTTATTTGGCCTCAAAAATCGGAGAGAGGTCGGAATTTACTAGACGGAGGTGCAGCTTTCTATTCAGTTTATGAGACTAAAGATGGAAAATACATGGCCGTTGGAGCAATAGAGCCTCAGTTTTTTAATGAATTGTGCGAAATCTTAGAAATTGACAGGAACAAATTTTCTCCTGGCTTATTGGACAACGATGATGATGGAGCTCTCCGGAAGGAGCTCACAAGAATATTCAAATCTAAAACTCGTGATGAATGGTCCAAAATTTTTCACCAGAAAGATGCTTGTGTTACGCCGGTTTTGGACTATGAAGAAGCGTGCGATTATGAACACAATAAAGTTCGACAAGCAAGCTTGCCAGATGGATCACCTATCCCAGCACCTAGACTCACCAGGACACCATCCAATCCACCCGATAGAGAATCTGAAATTCCTGATCTTCATCAATTCTTGGTGGATAAAGGAATCGATCCAACCGAATGTGATCAGTTTATCACTCAAGGTGTTGTTAAATTAGCAAACAAGTCGAATTTATAAAATGCTCTTCCTCTAATTGTTTTTGAGGGAACATCTCTCTTTCTCTCTCTTTCTCCAAAATACTCCTCTGGGATGCATTCAAATATGATTGTAATTCCTTTCAAAATAGTTCGCTCAGCGAAATTTGCCATTTATAACTTTCCATTATCGGTACTAATGCTGGTACCGATAATGAGTATTGGTTTGGAAAAGCAATTCCAATTATGTCCTAGGATCATTGAAAACAAAGGCTCCACCTTCCCAATTTATTGGTCAAAATTGGATAACGTTCGAAGCGAAAAGAATCTCGTGTGAATAAAGTTGAAATGCAATTACTCAAACACAAGGCACTCTCTCTCCCCCTTCAACATGGCTACTACTAGCCATTGGCTGGTCCTCTTTCTTTCTCTCTCTCTCTCTCTCTCTCTCTCTCTCTCTCTCTCTCTCTCTCTCGAAAATCTGATTAACTAATAGCAATCATGATGGCGACTCTAGTGGTGCTATTCTCACTCGAATCATGTTGAACACACACTTGGTGGTGGTTATTGCCCAGTATAGTTGATGGTGATGGTGATGTAGAGCATGATTCCTTGTGACTCCACATCAAATTCAGCTGTGTGTATGTGTAGTATGGAATACACTTGTATTCTTCATCCCAGAGTGTGTATCTGGAGGAGAACGAAGAAGCAGAAGAGGCATCGGAAGCGTCGGGAGAAAGGGAAGGATGTGGATGTGCGCAAAATTTCACTCTCTTACGAATTATCGATCGTATAAAGTAGAGCCCTTTAGTCAATCAGCTTCCATCGATCAGCTTCAAAGAGGGGGCTGGGGGTGGTAAAATAGTGAAGGGATGGAGGCTCAACAATCCTTGGGGTGTAAGCTCGAGCAACCAGGAGAGGGGGGTGCAAGAGACCGGAAAATTTTCTCTCTCTTATCATCAAAAGATTCTCTTTCTTTTTCTGGTGAACACATCTCCCGGTGGAAGTAGTCTGCATTGGAAAAAGAATAATGCAATAAGAGCAGCTCAGGCCACTAGCGGAATAATATTCAGACATACACATATACACAAACACACATTAGGATGAGGACGTAATCCGAATCGAATTGCCTAATCGATCTTGAATCTTTATACAGTCTGATATTTTTTTTTTGAATTTTGGTGTTTTTTGATGGAATGACAACACTCTGGACAAGTTCGAAGGATCTGGATGATGTTGTGAAAGTTAATGTCCAGAGGCTGAAGCATTTGAGAGACTTAATTTCTTGTCTTGCTTCATTCAGCCTATTCAGCATATCAGAGTTCAGACACACTCACCAAAATCGAACATGAAGAAAACAAAAGTCGATTAAGTGTCATGCTGATGAGGCATAGTGAACAGAGGATGGATCACTGGTTGTTATGATGATTATGCATGATTGAGGTTGGTCTTGGTGTTGCAAATCAAGAATCAATTTTTATTTCATAGAGAAAGAGGAGAGAGAGAAAGAGCGGGAGAAAGTGAGAAAGAGAGAGAGAGAGAAGGAGAGAGATAGAAGAATGCTTTCAAGAAGAGAAAAATTCGATCATGATAGACGTCAGAATGAATGAGAAGTGTTTCACATGATCAGATCAGTTTGATGATGATGGTCCATTCATCAAAAATGACATATAATCGAGAGATGGTTCGCTGGTTCATGGTGAAGCTTATCGTCTTTTGCATGAGAATCAATTTGAACAGTGGAGCAAAACAATTGAATTGAAGAAAAAATTTAAAGAATGGAAAAAGAGTTCATCATCAGTCATCATGACCATGAGAGTATGGATAAAAACAAAACTTAACAGTAAACTGACCCTGTGAATAAGTATTCAAATATGCTGGTTTTGGTTTGAAGAGAGAGAGAGAGAGAGAAAAAAATTTTTTGACTAGAAGATGTTGCGATCCGTTTTTCTTTTCTTCTTCTTCTCCATCTTCTTCTTCTTTTCATTTGGCATCTAGTTTTTTTGGACAATTGAGAGAGATGATTATGAGAAAAAAGATAATTTCCATGTGTCAAATGATTTCGTTTTCATTTTTTAGTGGGTGAGTGTATTTTGGTGTGAATGGAATCGATGAATGGTTAGTGGATTGGACTTCGATTTTTTTTTCTTCTTCTTTCGCTTCTCTCGTATTTTGAGATAGAATTTGGCGATGAAAATGATGGCCTCAGATATTTACAGAATCAAATAACTTTTTTTTCTTGTCTTCTTTATCGAGTATATCAAGAGAAACCCGATTGCAATGAACAAAATTAATTCACACAATTCTGTTCTCTTTTTGGGAATCCTTGAATCTCTTGTGGTTTTGGTATTTCTATTTTCTTCTTCTTCTTCTTCATCTCCTTTCCACTCATTAATAAGAATCAAAATCAAAATTAGAAGGAGATATGTTTGAGCCAATTTCCGATTGAGTTTGGCCACTTCGACCAATGTGATGGCCACTTTCCTGATAATCATATTCTCTTCGTCCATAGAGATAATTTATATTGCCTGAAGTTTCTGTGGATAACAATGAGAAAGCATGCGAATAGAAAGAGAGAAGAAAATTTTTCAAATATATAGATAGTTGGACCAACCAAATGTATTCCTCAATTATTTTGGATAAATGTCATTCCTAATCATATTTAGATGATGATAAGTGATGCGAAAATAAGCCTTACCATTATGATTGGGATATGATGAGTAGGAATGTCCATTATTCCAGAAAGCAGGATTATTGTTCCAATTGGAGTATTCACTTGATCCCCATGCGTTCTGGTGATATACCGGTGAGTATCGATTTGCATGAGGAATATTTGAATGGGAAGGAGGTGGTGGCGGGGGTGGAGGTGGATGATGTGCATGGTGAAGATGAGGATGATGGTGTGATGTGGCCGGAAGATTGCTCTCAGGATACATCCATTCGTTGGGCCCTGGAACTGAGCACATCATCTGTTGCGACTAAATCAATGGTTGGATTGATGCCAGAGTAAGAGAGAGAGAGAGAGAGAAAGAAAAGAAAAATTGATTTAAAATGGCAATACTATTTTAATGATCCAAGAAGGCATCAAAAATTATGATGATGCTAATGATTTATTGATGGATAAAAGAAACGGAGAGATGGTATATTCAATTTGAAATGCTCACCCGATGTGCCATCTCTTCGTTTGGTGGATAATCTTGGCCACAATAGAGTGGTGCATGAATCATTCGAGAAGGAATTTGACTATTGTATGAGCCAAAATTATTGATACTATATGATGATGTCTGATGAGGTCCCGATGGTATGCCTGATGGCTGTGAGCCAGAAGATCGGTGATCATCACAACCAGCCGAACTGTTGATACTATTGGCACTGTTACCACTGTTATTGGCAATCGACGGATTCGATGCTGATCCAGAAGAATAATCTGTTTGATATGAATCATTTGCCAATTGATAATCTGTACTCTGTGGCTCATTATACCATTTGCTCATCAAAATTTTGTCAACTGTCTTCTCAAAGTCATTGCCACATTGATCTGGATAATTGATACAGAAAAAGAGAGAGAAAAAAAATAATTATAACGGTAAATTGATTGAAGCGAAAGAGAGAAAGCCTGAGAGAGGCGAAAGAAAAGGAGGCAAAAAAGAACTAATAATTTCAAACTTCTTATATGGATGGTTGATAATCAATCGATCATGAGAACAGGATAGAAAATAAAGGAGAGAAAAGAATAACATCATTTAGAAGTCCTACCGAACAAAGCTTGAAGCGTAGAGGGTGAATAATCTGGGAATGTTAAGCACAGTGTATGGAAGTTATTGATCTTGGAGTGACCAGAATTTTTGCTTGTCGAAGAGGAAGAAGAAGAATTCACAGAGGAATTGTTGGTCGAATTTGGATTATTGGAAGCTGATACAGAAGCGGCCGAAGGTCCAGAAACAGAATTGCCGGCCACATTGCCGCTACCATTATTTGTGATAGCATTATTATTACTACTCGATGATAAACTGTTTGCGCTGGGACCGGAGGAGCCGCTGATTGCTGTTGGATTAAACCAAGTGGAATTTGATTCACTAGTATCTGCATTCTGAATATTCATCGATATCTGAGGACTTCCATGACATCGAGTGCTACTTCCAGTGCTACCACTTCCTGCAAGGGCCCAAGCAAAATACAATATCATTAAACGACTCTACTTGAAAACTATTTCTTTTTCTTTCTCTCATGAAACTATGATGATTATTATGCAAGCCTAGAGGATCAGCTATTCTAAGGATAGAAGCTTATTCGAATTGAACTTTTCTACATGCAAACTGAGGGAAGGAAAGAGAGAGACTAGAGAGAATGCTGACATGAGAAACAAACATCGACAAGCTAATCATGATCATCGAGAATAATCGTGCTCTAAATCGTCAAATAATGATCCGATCTTATTCCTCATCATCAGACCAGAATACAGTGTCAGGAACATCATGCTACTGTTATCAAGGTTTTCTTCTCCGGTTTTTTCTCGTCGGGTGAAAGAAAATTTTCAACAACTACAAAATAATTGAGCCCGAAATGTGTGTGAGTATGGTGTATATGATTAAAATGACAGATTATAAGATTGAAGAGAGTAAAAATGAGAGGAAAAAAGAATATATTCTTCAAATGAGAAAGGAGAGGATAGAAAATTAACAATCGGCTTACCTGGTGAGGATACACCTCCATTGCTGTTTTCTTCCTTTATTTCCAAGCTCTTTTGAGTTTTATAAATTATAGATCTTTTCCGATTATTCAGATGATTAGATCTGATAATGGGGAGGGTAAAGAAGTAAAATTGATCGATAATTAGAGAGAGCGAGAGAGAAAATCTATGATGAATTGGACAAGCGAGACTTATTTGTCTGACCGCTTCAATGTAATAGGATGTTCAAGAATCACTTTAATTGAGTATGGAGAAGAAAAAGAATAAGAAGACGAAGAATACTCACTTCACGAGCTGACAATCTGAACAAGGGCAATCTTTGTAAGGACATTTGTGCTGGAGAACTCGAACATCTCGGTCCCCATGGAATCGACATCTCGAACATGTCGGACTTTTCCTATTTTTACTTTGAGCTTTCATTTAACAATTTATTTTGATTTCAATTATACGGGCAAAAATCTCACTGGATCAATGTAGTAGGTGTGTGTGTATGTGTGTGCACAGGATGAGATGCTTGAACAATTTGTAACAGTGAATCTAGAATCAAATGAATTAACAAACACATTATAAAAAGAACTCAGAACAATATGAAGACACTTCAAGAAGTAAATGAAGATGAAAATGAAGAATCTTGTCTGATGTATTTTCACAAGAATGTCCAACGACTATGTTTATGGCTAGTATATGTATTATACATCTTTTCCACTCAATAATATTGTATTCCCTGAGCATTCATGACATTACATCGTTTATTACATAATAAGGCTCACCTCGTAGAAATTCCAAATGTCAAGTGTAAGGTAGACAAACTGATGTGAAATCGATCGATGAGAATGTTAAAAAAACAAATGGTAAACAATAATCGAAAACATATCAAACGATGAAAATGTTCCGAACACAAAATTGGCCACCATTTTGGCGGATAATATCATAAGACATGGTATAATATATCACTGGACACCAATTTGATATTCCTTTCCAAATGCTGCATAGAATGGTTGGCCCAGGAAGTGTATATATATATATCTATGTGTTAACCGTTAATGTTTGAATTCACAAACACTCACATTAACTTTAATCAATCGAAAAGCATAGAGCCGGAATAATCGAATTGATTATGTAGAGAATTGATGAAAAATTTTCACATATCCACTTATACTTCTTCTCCCCTCCTTTTTTTTGGTATCAAATTAACTTGGTGGAGAGTTCCTCTGGTATTTGCAATCCACCGAATTCTGGAAAAAGAGTGAGAAAGAGAGAGGTTCAAAATCGTACTCGCTGGTTTCTCCACTAGTCGCACATCCACTGAACGAGGTTTCACTCCCACAGCAGAAGGATGGAGCATCTAAGATGCTCTGGTGTGAATGATGTTGAACACACTACATCAGGCGAACACCGATTTTATCAATACTAATAGGTGAAAATGGATAGTAAATGTGAATGCAAGCAATCAAACCAATAAAAAGATCAAAATGATAAATGAGCAAGAATCTAAGGTGCTGTAGATCGGAATCCTCTCTCAGGCTTACCTTTCTTTACTTCCTTTTTCTCTCTCTCTCTCTCTCTCTCTCTCTCTCTCTCTCTCTCTCATCACTCCCCCTTCCTCCCTCTTCTCTCCCTCTTGGATTATGGACATTCGAGTTTGCTCTTCCATACCAATTATTGGTACATGCGTTTCACCTTCGATGGCGGCCCATTTATTTGAGCCACTCTGAACCGAATATTCGAGGCGATCAATCGACTTATACGGGGATGGAGAGAAGGATGAGAGTGGGAGTGAGAAAGGGAGAGAGAAAGAGAGAGAGAGAGAGAGAGAGAGAGAGAGGTTGAAAGGTTGAGGGCAAGGGTATATCCCATCACATCATTGGAGGAAGTGTAAGAGAAGATGAGGAGAAGGGAAGCTATGTGAGTGGAGGCATCCATCTTCTCATCATCTCATAAAAGTGTAGGCCAGGTTGTAATTGGCCTGAAAGCCATGCATACAGACTGTGTGTGCGGAGCAGTTTCAAATGTGCGCTGGAGCCTATGATAATCCCCGGTTTCTCTCTCTCTCTTTCTTTCTTTCTTTCTTTCTCTCTTTCTTCCTCTCTCGAGTTCAATGAAATTGCTCCGTTACATTTTGGCTAGAATGATTTTGTATTTGTGTTCTCAATTGGATGAATGATTTACGATGCTCATCGATTTGGAACAAAATTATTGAGAGCTATTGAATTTGTCACTTCAGTTATACTTTTGATGAAGGAATTTTGCCATAGCAGGTGAATAATTTTTCCTGCTCAGGAAAACGCATGATGTTGGAGCCAAGAAAAATCGATTCCTTACGCTATCAAGTGCTTTTCTAATGGGAGTTTGTGGATTTTAATAAATTCAACCACAAAATTAAACCCATGGGAAGAAAGATGAGAGGGGTAATGGTAGCATTGAATCAATGATATCCTATATTTAATGTTTCTATGATTGTTGGTGTAAAATCTAGTAGAATTTTACGGTAGTCAAAAAACTGATTCTCTCCATGTGCAGTGGAATTTTCCATATTATTAACTCATTCTCATGAAGCGCTATGAGAAAAATTGGTGACATTTTTTGTAACATTTTTTATCTTTCAAATTTGGATAGCTGAAGAGCTCAGAGCCTCAAAAAGAAGCTGTTTGCCGCCGTTATGCCTCGAAATTTTGAAGAGGGTGGATCAAAATATACGATATCCCGAAGTGTACAGATATTAATGATATTCTTTCTTTCCCTAGCAATTCAAAATTCTCAAATTCGTTTTCCTTCAAGATTTTCTATTTTCGACCACAACATTGGACCCAATTTATTGAAGATCAAAAAATCATCAGACAATCAAGTACTTTCAAGGGTTGTGAGCCAGCGGCTAGTTAATTTTCAAACGTCCCTCTAGAAATCATCAACCCACACAGCATCTACAAGCAAGCATAGAGAACGAGAACTCTAACAGTTTATCGATGAGATTAAAGATCGACTAAATCACCAAGACCGCTATTCATAGGGCAAAAAAAAGTTCAGATAACTGACGACTACATGCAAAATGGAATCACCATACATTTCTAGATTTAATCTGACACGAAAAAATTCCTTCAAGGTTCTTTGAATAACAATTCAACTTTAGAGATTTGACACTGATTTGTTGAGTATTTTTAATCAGTTCGAAAATTCTGTGTTTCCAATTTTTGGACCACAAACTCTGACGAGGGAATTTTATTTACATTGGCTGATAAATACTTTTCGGAAAATCAATAGGTCCTTCGTCCTTTAAACTATGAAGAATTTATCCAAAACGAGGCATCATCCTCGCAAACATTGATTTAAAAACCCTTTTCATCACGGCTCTTGCTATCGTGCCAAGGGTGAGGTGAGTTAAAATTTTTCCAGGTCGAATCAATCCTCGATTGTTGCCAAAAAATTCATCAAGTAGGGCTCCGGGAAGTCCAAGTTCGAGAAGTTGTTCCAGATCTTTTTTATCATCATCATCTTCATTTTTTTCCTCCTCTTCTTCCTCCTCTGGATCTGTTTGCTCATTTTTACGGCCATCTTCTTCGTCATCTTCCACAAACGATATCAACGGAGCTGGCTTTGATCGATTGGGTTTCTTGCGTTTTTTCGGTTTTTTTCGTTTTGGTCTCATGGAATGAATCATTGTCTGATGACTATCGGCCATGTGATACATATCAGGATTCAGTGTAGGACGGACTGCACGAATCGGAGTTCCAGGTTGGATAAATTGTATCTCTGGCATACCTAATGTGATGAGAGGTCTATTTTTTTCTCTCACCCTTTTTCGATCTCCTTCATCATCTTCAGAGATGCTTGATTGAGCTTTATTCGAATTCGATTCTTTGGTACTTCCTGTTCCAACTTTGATGATCTCGGAATTCTTCAACATCTCATACATAGGTCCAATCAAATGACTCAATTGGGATAGATCAAAATCGAAACTTCCACCAAGAAAAACGGCTAAATTGATGAGAAATTGATGGGAAAAAAGATTAGATGAGATTTTAAGTCATTAAAACAAGTTGTACAGCAAGTTGAAAGATTTTCCGATAAGAACTCAAAGGCCGACTCGAGAACGGAATACATGCATTATTATTCCTCGAGAATTCGGTGTCTGAGGTATCCATCAAGTCTTGGTGACACATTTTTGACTGGCCAATCATCGAATGAGATTCGAAAAGCTTTTCTCTCTCCATTTGATATGCTGAATTATTTTCTGATCATTTAAGCTAGGCTGATAGTTGGAAGCCTCCAAGACTAAATTTGAACTGTATTTGCATCATTTATAGACCTCTCTAAATCTCTAAATCCAATAAATAAGAAGCCCAAATTTACAGTCTACACACAAAGTGGCTTTGGAAAGTATTATAATGTGCTACAAGATTCCCGTGACAATGACGAATTGAATAATGGAACCAGTTTCCTTTTTCGTCTGATGATACTAATAACATTAAACTTTTAGCCTATTTAAAAATCTGTCACCGGGTTGGGAAGGCTTTTTCGGAAATGATGAGAACAACAATCCTCTTTCCTCCCAAGTTGACCATACTTACGTCCGGGTTGCTCGGGATCTTGTCTCCGATGAGGAACTTTGGCACAAATTCCATTGGCACATTTTTGTCTAGAAGATTGCCAAGATTGGTGTTGATAGTTGGGAAAATTTTGGTAAAAATTTTGATTACTAGGATAATTCACATAATTTTGTGATGAGTATAAGCTTGGAAATCCATTGATGATATGATGTGGAATAATCCATGTAAAGAGAATTACTAGATATGGTAACAAATTTTCGACACGAACGATTAATCCACTGGCATATAGTTTAGCCATGAGATGAACACTTGATCCATTCGCAAGAGGGGCAAAAATTTTTAACCACAGATATTGTCACTCACCACTTGTGATTCACACATGATTTTGAGACATGAAACACATTTGTGAAGATACACACACTCAAGAGATACATTTCCGGGTTACCAGTTCCACTCTTCTCCAAAAAATTGGGCAACACAAATGGGCTAACCACTGTAAACTAGCCCGTTTGGCCGGTCTAAAGAGCTTCTCTCTCTCCATCCCTCAAAAATACTCACCACTTGCTCTCTCTCTATCTCAACCCATTTTTAATTCTTCATCTTTAATTCTGTTTCACTGGACCATCATCATCATCATCATCATGAAATTTTCCATCATCATGAAAAGTTCTGAAAGTTTAAACTTTTCAGATGGCAGCATCCAGATAGACTGTATACGCAAACGCATGTATGCGCTAGAAAGCTTAAAGGTACACTAAAAATGTGGCCAAACTTTTTTTTGGGCCACAAAACGTCAAGTTTATATATATTAATACATATTTTAAAGGATCAATATTGGGTTTAATTTTGTCTGTTCATCTTTATCTGTATCCATAAATGTGGTGAAAGGAAAGGCTTCTGATTGGGGAATAAATTTTCTGATACATGATTATGTTACTGTGATTATGGTGAAATTGATTTGTGTGTATGTGTAAATATATATACGAATGGTAATACTTCCTCATCACCTTCTCTCCATCTCAAATGCAATTCTCCACACCTACCATTGGCTCATCATCAAAATTATCCACAACAAAAAGTGGACCTTTACTTATGGTACCTGATGATCTGCAACATTCACCTTCACCAAATGAGAATGTTATTGTTGGACCGGAGGAAGATTTGATTAGTAAAGCGTATTTGGTTCAAGATCCTGTTCAGTGTCCAAAATGTTTGAGAATTTTTCGTGGTAAAACTCCGGCTGTTGCATACAATAATCATCGACGAAATCGACATTGTCCATTCTCAACGGAAACCAAACGATTATCACTAAAAGGTCGACCATCAACTGGTGGATCATCTGTATCCACTTTAAAGACTTTGACAAACAATTCGAAAGCTTCTTCCTCTTCTTCTGTTAACGATTCTCTGAAATTAGTATCTACTTCATCATCTTTATCATCTCATGAGAATGGCTCTAGTAATAAACATATCTCAAATGCGGCCAATGGTTCTTCTTCTTCGTCTTCTTCTTCTTCTTCATCAAATAAATCAAAGAAAATAGATCCTAGTTATCCAAATTGGGATTGGAAAAATGTTCGATATTTTTGTAAAATTTGCAATATAAATGCAAGTAGAGTCTCACTTACCAGCCATTTAACACTTGTACATGGCATTCCCCGGGTCAACATGAATCCTGATCTTTGTCTACCCCTCAGTCTACGATGTCAAAGTTGCTCAAAAATATTTAACTCCAAGTATATCTATTTTTTACATCGATACAAATGTGATTTTGATTCGCCTTATGTGGGTATTGACAATCTTCCCCACTCATTCAAGAAGCGTGGAAGAAAGCCTAAGCTTAGAGCTTCTCTTGACCACTTGTAACAATTGAAATCATGATGATGAAAATTGAAATGGGCAAGTCATTTGGTAATGATGAACATGAGTTTTGATGCTTGTTAAACTAGTTCCTAAAGCTGATAATGCATTCCTTCCTGTTGAATATGGGAAAACGAATTTCCTTTCATCATCAGAATCTCTCAAGTGCCTAACATGATGATGGTTCATGCTGGATGATAATTGAATTGCTCACGCTGATCTGATGACCTTTTCAACATATAAACACACAACAATAACCTTAGCGATTTACAAACAGAGAGATGTTTTTCCTAAATTAATTGATAAACGTGCAAGTTTTTCGACTAATTTTCGTGATAATAACTTTTCGAAGACCAATCAAGAAAAAGTAACAAACAAATTACAATGAATTGAATAAAAGTATTACACACTTAACATGTTTTCAAAGTGTTTTTTTTATTTCAATTTTAATTTCAACTATTCGAATCTCATAATTGACTTGCTTTCGAATGATTAGCTGTTATCATTTATATTTGAACAGGCTTTCGGAATGCTCATTGATACTGGAAAATCATCGGAATTTCATGAAGCAGAACTGTGTGTGGAAAGAAAAGGAAAGAGAAGGAAAAAAATGAGAGAAGAGAAATTGAAACACGCCATTAGCTGAATCATTCTTACCTCAAAATTTTGCAATTCCTCTAGACCTGGATTGCCACTTTCAAAACACGCTTGAAGCTGTAATATGATTGCATCATATGAGTATTTTTATCATAACATATAGTGAGCTACAAATTTTATGAATTCAATTCAGTTTACCTTTCGAGCCCAACCATCGACAGCAAAGAAAGGATCGAGACACAAATCAGATGCTTGCGATTCGGTTGTTACCGATATGAATTGTTGTAAAGATTCACAATTTTGGACACTCGAAAGATGATTGGCCTTCATAATAAACATGGAACCAATCGGATCGTTATTTTTCTGTTAAGTGGTTCAAGCTTTGGTTGATGGTATTACCTGACATTTCTCGAAATTCCTTATGAATGGTCCTATTTTCGATTGATGAGCTGCGCCCAGCATGCCAAGGCACATTGAATTGATGATTCCGGTGTACAGTTCTTGATCTGATTGGACGAAAATTGGCACCATAAGACAAATAATCAAAATTATCACCCTAGACATGGCTGATTTACGATAATTGTTCGGAAAATTAGTTTTCAAAGTAGGTCAACTTTCAGTCGACAGCTCAACAGTTACACTACGTGGATGCCAATGTTTCAGGGAAAGATTATTCCATCCAATGATGTGAAATAAAATTAACACTCACACACATCTGTGGTGATGTTGATGAGAAAAATTCTCTCTTTTCGACACCATCACCACCAATATATACTCTCTTCCAATCTTTGGCACACTTGTGAGCACTTATGCAAGTTTTCGGTAAAACAATTGTGCTTCTCAAAATCGATGCTCATCATCATCATCAGTACCAAGACAATCAGAGGTGCGGTGAGAAAAAAAGTCATAAAAGAAGGCATAAATTTCATAGCCTTAATCATAAGTGTGTATTTGAGAAGAATCATGCGAAAGGAAAAATTTTTCCCTCAAAACAAGGTCATAACTAGGGGTTACTGTTATATAAAATCGAACTCAAAGTCTATGTGTGTAAATCATTTTATCTAATCAAATCTGCAACATAAACAAGTCTCAATACGAGCTTAGAGAAGCTAAAAAAACGAATCGCTCTCTCTCTCTCTCTCTCTCTCTCTCTCTCTCTCGATTAACTTTTATTTACAATCTTAATCTAACATTCGATAAAAAAAATAATCCACAGAGAAAGCGAAGAAGGAAAAAAAATTTTCTAGCCATCAATTCTCACATGGACATTTATTTTTCTTGAAAAGAATCACCTGGACACAGTAACTGGATAAACTAATCTGATCCTACATCTCCAATGAATTGGCAATCGAATATATATGGAAGGAATAAATCGAAGGAATAAAGTGAACGAAAGCATGAAAGAGAGAGAGATTCTGATTCTGATTTATCGAACTTACAGCTCAAGTAAGCTGCGCCAACAGCAGCTGTATTCTGTTTAGCAACATTCTCTCTCTCTTTTTCTTAAAGAGAAATGATGATGAAAGAATAGAAAAGAAAGAGTGAAGTGAAGCATACATCTCTCAGTTTTTTTTCTTCATCTTCATCTTCTTCTTCTTCTTCTTCTTCGTCTTCTTCTCATTTTACTTCATCTTTCAATCCACTTCAATCACATTTGCGGCTGTATTAAAACCAATTGAGGCATCAATTTATCATCATCATTAGCCTCTTCATCTTTGCCTACTTTTTCTTCCTCTATCACAACCACAACCACAACTTCACTTACACACACCACCACCACCAATGAGATGTCTTGTGTATTTTTGACTCCACTTTAACATCAGTTAACCAAGATAAACATCCATCCAATAGAGGAAGAAAGATATCATCTGTCAAGAGATATGTTGCTTTCTGATTTCATTCGGAGAAGTGATCAAAGATCTGTGATTACAGCATGTAATTACTGTTATTTTAAATTCTACTACAATGATTATTGTCCATCATTAGTGTCCAGTGTTAATGTGTAGTATGTGTGTGATACAGTAATGGTCAACAGTAATGTCTAAAATGTTCGATAATATGCATGGAAATGCTTTTTTGAACATCATAAAACGGACATCATCAACACCAATCGGCTCTGTGTTTGCATCATTTTTTTGCGGCTATCTCTTTTTCTGATTACTGATTTTTTTTTGCTATCTATGTCGATTTTTCATGTTCTATCTAGTAGATAATTGGAAATATACTCATCCATTTCATCTTGTGAATACAATAATAATATTCGATCATCAAATCAGTGATGTCTACTCCCAAAAAGAGAGATAAACAAAAATTGATCAAATGTTTTGTGATCCTCAAACCGTCCGAAAAGGACATTCGTAAGATATCGGTTGCAGCTAAATATTGTACAACAACATCTTCATTATCATCTTTGGATGGTAAAAATTTCAACGGTGGTGATAAAAATGATTCTAGTGATGTGAAAAGTTGCGAATCTAATCGCAGTTCGATAGTGGTAGATGATATTGATGAAAATTCATTATCTCTATTCTGTCTTCCGGATGGATGTGAAATACGAACCAGCCAATCGAAACCATCATTCCACACATTTTTGATAACCAAACAAAATGGTATTCGAATTTATGGTTCATCATTGATCATATGGGATCGACTCAAATCTTTGCCCGATAATAATAATGGAAAATTTATCAACAAAGCATTCTGTTTTTTGACCACCATTCCCCTGATAGTGGCAACCCACAAGCTTCTACTGTATATATGGGAAAACAATTGTTCCATGTCCATGGTTCAAAATATATGTAATCTCAAGATGCCAAGTCGTGGTAAATGTTTAAAGCTAACACTACCTCGTAATACCGCTCTTTTTCATTCCAAAGGCAACAATATACAGTCAAATAATAGCGGTAAATATGAAGAAATATATATATATCGAGGTCTGCCATCATTTCCATTATACGATTATCCTCTTCGCCAATTATTTACCGAAGTTCTCAGTCCTGATCAATTTTTGATTGCTTTTGTGGCCACACTACTTGAATTTCAAATCATTCTCGTATCGGAAAGTTATTTTAATCTTATGATGGTTGCCGAAGCTCTCACTTCCCTTCTATTGCCCTTCTCATGGCAACATGTCTATGTGCCCATTCTTCCCTCAAAACTTGGTCTCAATTTTTTGGATGCTCCAACGCCTTATATTATGGGAATCAATAGTCGATGTAAAGATGTTCCAAGTTTATCCTCTCTATTCGCTGGCTCTACAGCTAATTCTATTCAATGTCGTGTTGATTGTGATTCTAATCGAGTTGATTATTATGCAGATGAAAATAGTGTAGAAGAAGATGTTCTATTGACATTACCACCCTTTATTGAAGAATTGAAAGGAGAAATAGAAGCCATACTGTTTCCTGATGCTCGATCACAGACCATTAAGCCGCAAAGTGAAGCACTTCGTCGAATATCTGAGATGGCAAGAAAACAGCGATTCAATGACACTTGTGCCATTACTTATTTGGATGATCTCAAATTAAATCAATCTTTGCGTATAGCTTTCCTAAAATGTATTCAAAGACACATACTGAGAGAACATGAAAAATTTATCGTATTCAATTTAAATCGTCGAGAAGCGGCAACATTTGATGCGGTTTCCTTTCTATGTGATCAATCCGATTCTATTCGTAATTTTTTAGCCAAATTTTTGAAAACTCAAATGTTTGTCTCCTTTATCGATGATCATGTGAAACGAATACATAAAAGCAACAAGCAACACACTGAACAGCTCAATTCCCACCAATCCACCCAAAATGCTCAAACAAGTCACAATGAGTCTATATTGAACAATGACGCTGATCCGGACGATGAAGGTCAATTTATTCAAGGTGACACTGGATTAGAATGTAAATTCAATGATCCTCAAGTAATTCAATTCACTGAAGATGTCGATTCACTTCATTCTTCCATGGCAGTGGGTATGGCAGATTTCAATGGTCCACTATTGGCATCACCAGTTCGACAACGGCGATCACGAACATCTCTGGATGAAACAAAAGGTGGCCGAAATCGACGTGTAAGGGGTGTCGATGGATGTAATCTAGGAGAAAATTCATCCAGAAGTGGATCAGAATCCAATCTTGCGAGTCCAGTTCGAGTTCCTACAGCTTTAGCGGCTCAAACTAATTGGAAAGTGGTTGAGTCACTGTTGAGAGAGGTAAAAGTTGGCACCAAGCGTATTCTGCTTGCTAAAATGGGTAATGATGAAATTGCTCCATTAGGTGAGTGGTGAAAATTTGATCCTCATTTGTTTTCCATTCTTGATTGATAATTTTTTTCTCACTCATTTTCCGGCACTCTAGGATTTGGTTCACCAGAAGATACGGAAGAGAACACCCTAATAGCTACTCTATGTGGCTTAATTGAGAGAATATGGAGTCATGCTAGATCAAATGACAAAGAAACAGTTCGCTGTCCTTTTTGGAGTCATGTACTGGCTTTTATCGCTATTCATGGTGATGAGGAAGAAAATCCTCAGATAGATTCAGCCTCCTTGACACCAGGTAAGATTTGATGATCGATATTTTATCCTTCAACTCATATCGAATTGTTCTTGACTTTCTCATGAAGAATCGCTTTGAGTTCTCTCTTCTCTTCTCTTCTCTCTTCATTCTTCTCAATCTAACTCGACTTACATTTGTTGCTCTCACCTTCCCGAACCCTTATGTTTCTTCCCATAAACCCTCATAATCAACTTCCTGCTTTTCTTGACAACTTTTCTCTCTCTTATTTTCGATTTACTTCGATTCACTACTAATCGTGAAAGATTAATATTCATGTTATTTGGGTCTTTGTGCATCATGTAACACGCTTCCATGTCTCTCTCCCTCTCTAACGCCTACAAAAGCTCTTGCTTGGGTTCTATTAAGGAAAAAAATAGATTGTATGTATACATATATAAATATATTTTCTTGAAAAATGATTTACCTCACTTTTTCTTTTGCTTCAATGATGAGTAATTATTTTTTCCTTTTCCTTTTCCTTTTGCCTCAACATCGTTATGGTACCCTCACCAATTCACTCATTCATTCGATGGAACATCATCATCAGCTCTCAGTCGAATGTCTATTGAATCCACCACAAATTCTCAATCAACTCCTCCATCGCCAGCCAAGCATCGCCAAAACAATGACTACCTCAAGCCTGTACCAAACACTTTCAATCACGCTTTCAAATGTATCCAATCAATGGTAGACATCAAAACAGATACTGGCAAAAGTCGAGCTTTCATTCGATTGGCTCTTGAACGTAAACTATTGAGCAAGCATCTTCGTGTTTTGTTGAGCAATCAAGATTTAGTCATGTCCATATATCGACGATACGCTTTTCTTCGCTGTGAAGAAGAACGAGAACAATTCTTGACCCACCTTCTCACACTCAATGCTGTTGATATTCTCTGTTTTACTCACACCTATCCCACTACTTCACTCACTTACACACTTGTGTTCGAAGGCTCTGGTCCACTTACTGGATCGATTTGGTTGGGTGGCTCTCTTCGTCACTCAAACGAAATAATCATTTCAAATGCTAATAATGTATACTCATTTGAACACACAAACCTTGGATTTATCAATACTCTCACCATTTCGATCGATACGGATGTCACATCAAGTTTGTACATTGGATATTGTTTTATTCGAAATGAAGTGACAGGTCACATCTTTAAGTAAGTTTCTTGAGCTTTCAAGATCAAACATCTCCAACATAATTTACTTTTAATTTAGATTTCCCTGCGATCATTGGTTTGGTAAGAAAGTGGAAGACGGGGCTATTGAACGTGTTTTAGTTGGAGATATACTCAATAATGCATCAATCGGTGATGTCCTTAAGATCAAGAAGAATCAAAGATCATCTTCAATAGGACGCCAAATAAATCAAACGAGAGGTTCAAGTCAAGACGAACGTCTTGGAATACAAGAATTACAGCAAAAATTAGTAGAGAAAATCAATGAAATCGTCCGTTTTTATTACAATACCCAAGCTAATCTCTCGAATGGCCACACCTCAGGGGGCCGAAAAATGCCCGCAAGACACATCGTTAAGCACGGACAAACTTCGACATCCTCCTCTTTCAAGCACTCATCTTCAAATTTACAATATGCTTTCAGTAACAGTTTTTCTTCACCCCAAAAAACTCTAGTCTCCCTTATTTATGGTGAAAAACAATTTTTATGGACATTAATGCAAATATTTTACTATGGTTTCAAGAAAGGTTTATCTTATTACCGAAAAAAGTTTCTCTGGGACTATTTGGATCAAGTTGTTCGTGATTTGAACAAAAGTGAAGAAGTGAACGCCAAAATGCTCATCAATGTTACCAAATCAATTGACAGTAAAGCTTCTAAATTAGGCAAAGATGATAAATTTGGACTTGTCCTGATCATAGCTTTACGAGATCACTTTCTAACCAAAGCTTTAGATTGTCTATTCAAATCTGGCCGAACTCATGAGTTTTACGATGCCAATTCTTTCCTTCGCCAAGGGCCTCTGAGAAAATTTCTCACTGAGACTCTCTCTACTTTGGACGAAATGAATTTAATAATCACACCCGCTTTGACCAAAGGACTCTAAACCTTCCATTTTGTTTTTCTTATTCTTGTGCCATATGAGTTGTTGATCATTGTGAAATGATAAAAAAATTTTGTGATTACCATCTTTCTTGTACAAATCAGCTTCATAAAGTTTATTTCCCAAACTTTTTGAAAAAAACTCTATACGTGAATCTCTTTTTCTTCCTTAGACAAATTATCATCTCTCAAATCTACTTCGGTCATGCCATCATCCATCATTTCATCTTCATCATCCAATTTAGGAAACATATTAGGGTCGATCATTCGACTCATACGATATGTGAGATCTTTCAGTTGTTCACGTTTCTTTCGCTTGAAAAATCCAATCTAATCGAAAAATGGACAAAATTATTGATAAAAAGAATTAATTTGGAGAAATTATTCACAAACAAATACAAACCTTGATCAGTATCAAAACAATCAAATACAACAAGAACAAAGCAGCAACTGAGCAGAGCATTATGATCCACCATGGAATCTCTTGTTTGTGAGGCCACTGTTCTAGAACAATGTCTGTCGCTTGAGCATTTGTCCAAACTAGTGGTGAAGTTATTCGATCATCGATTATTTTGCCTCTCGTTTCAATACGATACTTTAGCATTTCTACATTTTTTCCAAAATATTTTTCAATTCGATCCAGATTAATGGCCGAAATCAGCCTCAAGTTGAGTACCTGTTTTCTTGCACCCAAAGATCCCACAATACATTGGATCTGTTCACAAGTCAAGCTTTGACAGTTCTTGTGAAGGAACAGAAAAATGTTAGAATAAACATGATCATGAAGTTTGTGTTCATTTGCAAGTTCGATCGCATATATTTCCCTTACCAAATCTACCTCCTTTTTGGTGCTCATCAAAACGCTCGTAGATCTTCGATTTCGTTTTAATGCCTCAGAGCGTGCTTCAGGAACTTCTATTTCAGGCATTGGATCAAGGTTGAGAGAATTGGAATCACATGATACCGAAATTGATGAACGACTCTGGGAGTGAAAATTGATTATCTACATTATGTACATGGACAAAGGAAATAATTTTGTTTCTTGACTCACCTCAATTACTGGTCTGTAAGCAAATTTTTGCCCGTTTGGTAATGTTGTTGGAATGTTCAAAGAAAGATGGGTGTGACGAATAGAGCTAAAATTGCTCTTCACTATCGTCAATTGCATTGAGAAAGTTTTGTAACTTTTTGATCTAACCTCTGAATGATTGAAAAAATCGGGTTCACTCGGTTTGCTGTAAATGGAATGAGACAGAAAAATACAGATATTTTAGATAGAAATATTCATTGAGTCAGATAAAAATGAGTTCTTCAGATTGACAATTTGCTTTTGAAGTTAGTCTGTTGACTCGGAATGAACTTAACGTAGAGTAACTTTCTGTGTGGAAAATTTCTACCCATTTTGAACTGATTCAGACAATGAATACGAATTAATTAAGATGAATTGCAATCCAGGCTTACTAAGCGAGGCTGTAAATTTTCTGTGGAGGAGAATTTTACAAAGTAATTTTCACTTCAAACTGGAAATTGGCTCATATGCCATCATAAAAAGAGAGAAAGAGAGAGAGAGAGAGAGAGAGAGAGAGAGAGAGAGAGAGAGAGAGAGAGAGAGAGAGAGAGAGAGAGAATGGTAAGTAAAATGTTATAAATCTCTAATTGCACTAGTTCCTATTCTTTGATCACCTTAATTAGATCATAAGCGCACCCTGATGATTATGAATGAGCTTTCTTGAAGACAGAATCAATTGCTTTCAATATCTTCTTCATATTTAATGTCCTTGTGAAATTTCGTGCGAATATTTTTTTAGCTCCATAGTATAGTTGAGTCTTAACTTTTTAACGATGAAGTCTTCCAACCCAATGAAAAAAATATCATCTCAAAAAACAGTGTTAGAAGATGCAGAAGATGATGATAGCAAACCAATTCAACATGTATCCGATCTGATTGGATCATGGGGTCCATTTCAGAAAAGGCTTTTTATCATCTTAATTTTTGTCTATGCAATTTCACCATTTAGCAACACAAGTCTCATATATTATTTGACAAAAAGTGATTTTTGGTGCAAAGATGCTAATGGTATAAATGTAAGTTGATAACTATTTTTACACCTCTAGTGTACCTATTTTCATCACGTTGATTTTTTATGACTTATTCGCTAATAATTTGGAATCATCAAACTGATAAGGTAGCAAATGATCTGAATTCGTGTAAAATCGAATCGTGCGATGATTGGTTTCATAATACGACAAGAATAAATTTGGTCACAGAGGTTTGTTTAAATCGAATTATTGTCAGTGTGATCAGATTTTCGGAAATTTCCAATATGAAACGAATCTTCTTTTTTTCATGATCAAGTGGGATTTAGTTTGTGATCGTTCATACTTGAAATCAGCTGCTCAGTCTTCTTATGCTCTGGGCTATCTTGTCTCGGGACTTTTGATTGGAACAATTTCTGATAAGTATGGCCGAAAGATTGCTGTTATTTTATCAATTCTGGTCGAAATTGTGTGTTTTTTCATTCTGGCTACAGCAAAATCCATCGAAATTTTCATTGTGGTGAGAATGGCTATTTTGATTTCCAAAAACTTGACATTATGTGATACGAATTTCAAATTGATCATATACATTCTAGGCTAGATTCATCTCTGGTATCGGTGGCTATGGACGATACTTGGGAACTCTCTTGATATGTAAGTCCAAGGTATAAAGTTCAATATTGAAATTAATTCCTTGAAATTTTCTTCATGCTCTATCATTTTGGAAGTGGTCGAAACTGTTGGACCCGAACTGCGAGGTCGTATTGTGGTTGTTTACGATTGGATTTGGCATATTGGAATATATGTGATGATCTTAACAACTTATTATGTGGAAAATTTTAGACATCTATACTTGATGGTCGCATGTTATCAAGTAGGCTCATTGATATTGGTTATTTTCAAAATGCCAGAATCGTTACGATGGCAATTGGCCACAGGACACGATGAAATTGCCCATAGAACACTGTCTAACTATATGTCAAGGAATACACCTGAATTGGAAGCAAAATCTCAAGCTAAATTGGAAAAATTGAAACAATTTTTGGCACAACAGCATCTTCAATCATCCAGATCGAAGGGTATGATAGACATTTGGAGAGTTCCAAGACTTTTGGGTACCTGTATAGCTCTCTACTTTTTTTGGTTTGCTTTATCTTTCATGGGCAATGGACTGAGCTATTTCCAACTAGAATTATCAGGAAATTTTCATCTCAATACAGCTATAATTCATTTGTCGAATATTGCTGCCACAGCATTCTTGAATTGGCGTGTCGAAAAATATGATCGAACAATACTATTACGATTGAGTTCATTGGGAATTGTTATTTTTATCTTTGCCTCAGCACCATTTCTATTGGAACATGATGTTATCTATTTGCGAAATATGATCTTCATGTTAGCCCAGTTTGCTTTGAGTGTAGCATTCATGATCGAATATGTTTATACGGCTGAATTATTTCCTACTACAATGCGTCATCTAGCTTTGGGTAGCTTCTCAGTTCCATCAAGAATTGGTTCGATTGCTGCTCCATTCGTTAGTTTACTGGTAAGTTTGAATTGTGACAATTTTTTTTATATTGTTAGTCTATCATGATCATGCTTGATCCTCTCCTTTTATTCAGTCTGCTCATATGGACAAAAGATTCATACTTGTTGGCTTTGGTTCGGTTGGACTGATCGCTACTGTTATGACACTATTTTTGCCCGAAACAAGAGGTCAAGAAATGCCTGATACAGTTGATGACATGATTAGGATGACTCGAGAAAAATCATCAAAAAATGATCCAACTGATTCTATGGATCAATCATAGTTAGTCTGAAGTCAAACATTTTCTAAACTGTTCGAAAAACTCAGTCCTATGATAATTGATTTGTTACTACTCACTTTATAATTTCAATGTTCGCAAATCGATGCACTGGAATGACCAATTTTTGGTGGATCAAACTATTCGAACTCAATTGACTTCTTGTCACCAAATTTGTACTGAATGTTATGTTGGCTTGATCTTCGATTGCGCTGAGATTAAATTTCAATGTGAATTCCTCAGATTGTCCAGTTCTCAAAGGATTGGCAATGTTGATTAACACATCCATAGCACTCTGATTATAATTGATCGTTTCGTAAGCTCCTGATTGCAGTGTTAAAGGTGGCTCAACTGTGATAAATGTCTTGGCTGAATGAGCATTCTCTCTGGAATTTTTCACTTTGATTTTCAATTCAACGATCTCATGGAAACCTTCGATAAGAGAAGTTATGATCTCATCTTGATGATACAGATTTATCGTGATAATAATTTCTGATTCACAATTATTATCTTCACCACATCCATTATCAAAAGCTATCTGTTCTCGAAGAGAATTCCTGTCCACAAGGAATAGGCATGTAGGACAGAAACTTTGAGAATCTAGTTTCGGCACATCATGGGTTAATGTGAATTCCATTGGTGTTAATTGATCGACAACTTGATCCTAAGCGAAATGGTAACAAATCAATATCGAATTCAAATATCAATCTTATTCCATTTCTTACCTTAAACAGAAGTTCAAACTCATCTGAGCATACAGATTCTCCAGATCTTAAATTCATGTATTCAATGAGTCGTGGCATATTAACACCATTTTGTTTAAAGTATGCTCGTGGTTGCATGCCTAATTCAGTTTTGAATAGTGTATCAATGGTCAAATTGAATCGAACTCGATAACTTTCCTTGAGGTGTTTACCAGATAATGAGGCACAGAATGAAACATTCAAGCAGGGTATTTTTGAATTTCTATTCTTTCCATCTTGACACAATCGATTGCTAAGATCTATTGCGAGCTTACTGAATTTGATATCCATCTTTATGGAGCCCACTGGATTTGATCTAAATTGAGTGGGGAAAAAATGTCACTCAGAATAATGATGATACTCTATGATAACCAAAAAACTAACTTAAATAAAAAAGCTTTATCAGAGAGTGGAGCTCCAATTAGAATATCTGGATAGAGATTAAAATCAATATCCCCAGCAGATATGATTGTCATACCAAAGCCTTTGATATTTGATTCAGCTAAATGATTTTCAATAGATATTCGCTGTTGAAAGTAGATTTTGTTGGTTTAGTTTTATCAATTCCATATTGACAATTAGAAACTTGGTAGCAACTTGCCTGTGAATAACTGTTGGACAATCCTTGCCCTTGTCCATTGTAGACATAAACGGCACCAGTTTCCGATTCCATAGGGGCTCCAATTGCTATGTCCTGATAATTATCTTGATCCAGATCACCTACATTGGCAATAGAATAGCCAAATCTTGCTCTAG
Source organism: Brevipalpus yothersi (assembly GCA_003956705.1). Lineage (NCBI taxonomy): Eukaryota > Metazoa > Arthropoda > Arachnida > Trombidiformes > Tenuipalpidae > Brevipalpus > Brevipalpus yothersi. The sequence goes on from QZCP01000090.1 coordinate 52,595, forward strand.
ATCTTCCACTACCAGTGAGAATTTTTGTCCTCGAGAAACTCTTTGAAAAAATGTTGAAATTAAATTCAAACCAACTGATTTGTTTAATTCATGATTAGCCAAAAGAAAATTCTCAGCTTCACTTACTAATCCATCACTTTGATACAAAATCACACGACCTGAGTCTCCAAAACGGTCATTTTCATTCGAATAATTTGGTTCACCAACCAGAAGATCATCTAAACCATCTCCATTAGTGTCCACAAGCAATATGGATGCTCCGAAGTAGCCACCAATATTTTCTCCTCGTATCATCTGAGTTTTCCGTATCACAGAAATCCTCTGAGAACCGAGGATATCTTTCACCATAAAGTACCACACCTGATTGAAGAGAACGAATCGTTTTGGTTTGATTCATAATATTTCATATATACCCAATATATAGCGTACTGCTCCTGTATCCTCAGTTTTAGGGGCGCCAACTGCTATTATTTTATCTCGATTTCTGAATGAATTTCCAATCGTCACCGAAAAACCAAAATATGAATGTGGCCTCGATTGTAAATCGGCTGGATATCGAATTAGAGGATTCATAAAATCTACATCTTCAGATTCATATAAAACAATCGCGCCTCTCATAATCCAAAAACCTGGTGCACCAAGAATCATGAATTTTTCGGCCTGTTAAAAAAACAAGGAAATATGAGGAAGGATCCAAAAAATTTCATGTTTCGAAAAAAATTTGTGGAGTACTCACTTTGTCAATAACATTAACGTATCCAACCATAGCATGCGAGAAATAATATTCTAGTCTAGGAACTTGTCGACCTGAAGGAATATCATCATATCATGAGAATAAGAACATCACATACTGGAAATATGAGGTATACAAACTTGGATCACTAAATGGTGCGATTGTTTGAAGAAAATCGAACTGTGGAGTTGGTTTATGTGCGAAACATTTTCCATTTGGATAATCAGATTTTCTTTCAAAATCATTCAATTTTAAATGAGAACAAATGACCAATTTTGCGTTGAACACTTGTAAACTGCTCCCATACGAAGGATCATTTGATGTATCATAATCTGTAATATAATTCAAATCACAATTTAAATTACCGCACTTCTGCATAATATTGATCGAAAATTTTCAATTTACTCACTGAAATTAACGGAAACAGGATCACAATTCGTTGAATTTTCTTGGGCTACGCACGAATGGATATGCTTATTAATGGATGAATAACCCTCTACTCGAGAAATTGCTTGTCCTTCAGGCGAAGATATAAAAAACCTAGTAGAAATATAGCAAAATATGATGTGAGATTTTTAGGCGAAATTTTACTAACCTTGTTTGATTTAATCTTGTCTCTTCAAATAAAGAAATCGAAGACGCGAAAAAGCTGGCATTTTTAGCACTCATCACTAGATAATGATCAGTATCCACGTTGAATGATGATACTATTGACCATAAACTAGCCATTATCAGAATGGTCTTCCATGAGTCGACCATTTTGCAGCAAAAACTCATGGATTCAATAACCATGTAAGTTTCGACAGCGCACCAGGAAAAGATACCATCGAATCGGAAACGGATGTTACCTCACAAACTTTTCTGTCCTAACCACAGTCATTTGCCTCAATTACATGGAATTAGAAGCAAACTATCAGCTCACAAAGAATTTTAACAGCCCACATAATGTGTAAAATCTTGCAACAATTATAATACTAAATATTTCAAAGCTTGACCATTCCATTTCTCCTAATTTGAATGATCTATATATCATGATGTATTTCTCCTCAGAACAAATCTGAATTGTTTCACAAACCAAAAATTCATGAAAGAGTTCTCGGAGAATGGATTTTACAGGCAATTTTATTCAGATAATACCGTAATTAAATGAAAAACACTGAAAATTTTTGAATCTAAAAGATCAGATGAGTGATCAAACATCAATCGATTGGTGTCAACAGATCACCCGAATTAGATTCTGGGAATACAAAATTGAAAAATATCATACTTCAAAGATGCTTATGAAGTTTTTAAATGGATTGGCTATTGAATACTTCTCTTGGGAAAATGACCAAACCATTTCATGAATAAAGAGCTGATGTGTGCATCTAAACCATTTATAACTTTTGCAAGTGTGAAAGTTTTTCAAACAGATGTTTTCAAAAGATTTAGGTATCGAAGATCGACTTTCAATACTAAACACATCATTCGATTGGATCATAATTTGTTTACCTCAACTTTGTGTTTAGGACTTTTTTTCTAGTTATTAAAACTTAGATCTTTTTGATTTAAGTTCATAAGTGACCAATTTCTCTAGGTTATGGATAGAAAACTAATTTGGCTTGTATTATCATTAGTATTGTCATTTGAATTCAATCAAGCTAAAGGTAATTCACTGGGTAATTTGACAAACATGCAGAAAATTTGTAGAAAACGCTACAATTTAGCTATTTTTTATCCTCTAAATCAGATTCCCATCACTATTATGTTACTATTACAACTTCGTCGGATGAAGAGGCTAGCTATAAGCCTCATGATGGTAAATTTAAAATTATTATCGAAGGTCTCAATGAAAAAGGACGAACAGCCTCTAATGACATTGTTCTGACTAAGCAGTAAGTTTTTTTCAATTCAAATTAATTCGTATTTCATCCTTGTTTTGTGTTCGAAGTGGAATAACTATTGAGAAAGGAGGTTCATGGACTTATCCAATATATTCAGAGATACCTGCTGAAAAAATTCAGGAAATACAATTTCGATGGACTTTGAAATCGAGAAGTAAGCAAATCGAGAGAGGGAACTCCTCTCAGAGTTCTCAATGATTTTGAAATATTTTTCCATTTAGTGTCCCATCCTTTGAAGCCAAAAATATATTTTGAGCCAATTAGAGTAACTACAAATTCAACGGAAAAGCATGAAGAGTAAGTCGTATTTTGATGGAATACTTTGGTTCTAATTTTGATCAACAATTCGTCTCTTGCAAAAGGAGACATACTGTCAGAAAATTCTGTCCAAAAAGTATTCCTCAGCCTCTCAAGCACAACGAAGTTGGATCATTTCATCCATGTAATCCTTGAAAGGTTTATTTTCCAATCTAAACGTGATTTAGAACCTTTATTCTTGGCCTGGGCTTTATTTCAAGGTTTAGCTAAGATTTTTTTCTCAATAAAATAATTATCATCGGAGCATCATTTTCAAGCACTGACTTTCTCTTCCAGACATTCTAGGTTCTTGAAATTTCGATTCCATCGATACAAAATCGGAAAGAAATTCTTGAAATCATGTTTTGATGTTGCTCTCAGTCCTAAAACCCTAGCAGACTATTATTTGATACTTTGTTTGATCTCTATCACAATTTGTAAGATATTTTGCCAGCTGAGAATCAGAAAGAACTGTATTCTAATCGATTTTACCATAATTTATGACCTTGCTTTTTATATAAAGCATATTTGAAGCTTAGATTTCACCTAAAAACTGAAATATTGGAATATGATAGCCTCAAAGTATCAAAATATGAGACCAGAAAACTGAGCTAAGATTTAGGCTCCTTATTGATTAACTATGATTAATTCATGCCATTTTCAATTGTAAGCCGATCATACTCGTCCTACTGAATAATAATCAGTTTTTTTGAAGCAATGAATTCTGATCGAACGAAAATTCAAGAAACTTCCCAGTTCGACAAGTATTTGAAAACAGTTTTTGGCTCTGAATTTTCAACAATTAATTTGGTGGGGTTATCAAGTATACAATATCAAACGATGATTTTTTTTGTCAATGATGATCAGAGAATTTTTCAACAAGATCTTCACTAATTAAGGATTGGTTGTATCGATTTTGCAAGTTCACTCTTTGAATCATCTCAAATCATCGTTTGAAGTAACAGTCATCAAATTTATATGGTTATAATCAAAAAAGAGAGCCTCAAGTAAACGAAAGCATTAAAAAAGCATGAAATTGTTGTCTCATCGACTTGTACACTAGGTCTATTAGAACTTTTTTCACCATCGTGAAGGACCCAAAAGGTGTTCGAATTCTTCAAATTTTTTTGCAAAAACAGCTTTCTCTGGAGTGAAATCATCTCAATCAACATTCAAAGTATAGTCAATCCAAATTTACAGCCTGTGGCCCATAGACTTCTTACCCTGAATCAGGTCACACTTAGACCAGCTCATTCATACCTCTATTGGCGTTTGTAACCATCTCTTCTTGTGAAAATAATTCAACATACAGAGGTGACTCAACGATTTTCTGTGATCTACATCCCAAGTAGTTCCAATAACTTTCAATCCGGATTTTGCCATTCTCTTCGCGAATTAAAGGCTAAAGTCTTTCGGGTATGTATTAAAGATCGACTTATTCCTCAATTCACTAAAATTTAAAGTGTCTCTATACCATCTTAATATGCAGGAACCTTGGCTGCTTACGTAGGAAGGAACAATACTCATCATCACCATCATCATTATCATCATGATAATGCCAATTTTTTGAGAATGCCAATATGTGTTGTAGATAATTGTGCATATTATTATCATATCGACTAATTCATCATATCGGAATCAGCTCACTGTCAAGTAGGTATGAATACTTGGAGAGAGAGTGCTGAACGCGCTCTCATCGATGCAAGTCCTACTTGCGAGAGAGAGAGAGAGAGAGAGAGAGAGAGAGAGAGAGAGAGAGAGAGGTGCTGAGAGCTCGAATCTCGCTTTCATCTTGGCCCATTCGCGCTCTAAGCTCTCTCTCTCTCTCTCTCTCTCTCTCTCTCTCTCTCTCTCTCTTTCGTTCTCTCTCTCTCTTTAGTTGCTTCTCTTTTTGATATCAGTTGAATGGCAGTCGTCTATCAAGACGCTTGCCATCATCAGATTGAAAACTTTTATATTTTTCTCAATATTAGTGAGAGAGGGAAACATTATCTATCAGTAAAGTGTAAAGTGGTGGCGGATATAAGATAGAGTGTTTTTCGATGCACTTTCTCTTACCTACAAGTATATACCAACGATTTTGATTTATAAAGTTCATATTGCACAGTGTTTGTGTTTTTCTTTTCACTTCCATAGTGTTTATTAATCATATTCATCATGAACATTTTTCAAACATTAACATGCTTCCTCATGTCTACCTGCTCAACGACCGCTGTCATCGACAGAGGACCTAGTCAAGTCCATCTCGCACTTGGAGGTAAGATGTTTTGATTTGTACTCTTCGTTTGAACCTCTTTCTCTAGGAACATTCAAGAGATGATTTTTTGTCCAAATTAACCCACAAAAAAATTTTTGTTGAATTTCTCTTCGCCACCCATTCAACCATGTCGTGATAATCGATCATAGAGATAGTTTTGTAGACCTCATATCTAGATGAAAATATTGAAAGTGAAAATCGTCAATCACATCATTTCAAATTGCAAATATTCTTCCAAAATGAGATTGAAAGAAGTTTATACTTTATACTTCAAACTACAAACACAACCATGCCAGTTCATTTGATTTTCACTTCATTCTCGTTCTCATACACTTTTACTGCTGGTTATCATTTCTACTACACTATTGAAACATGGAACCACGAACTTGCATAGTAGTGTCGTTGATTGCTTCTGATTGAGTTGATATTTGAATTCAAACTGGTTATCACTACCAGGTTGATGATGGAAATGAACGCTGATGATCTGAATATATTTTCGATTTCATTCTCTTTACTCGGGATCTATTCAACTTTTTCTTCCACTTCAAAGACTAATTGAGTGCATCCAACTTGATTGAATTTTTCTACAATATATAAATTCTTATTATTATTATATGAGTGTACCCTTGCAATTGCATACAGCCAAGTACAGAACAGAGTAGAGAAAAAAAAAATATACCTACCTACATGTATAAATATTCAAGTTCGTGATTAGTAATTATCTAAATCGTTCAACCACCCATGTGCCATGCTATGAAAGGAGTCATAAGTGAACTGTTATTTGCATTGTGGACGCAGCATAATGTGTCGATGAAATATAAGTTTGACTCTTTTTTTACTCTCTTTTTTTCTTTATATATTTGATTACTCTCCTCTTTCTCTCGCTTATCACGTGGAAACACTTGAAATTCCATGGACTTGAATTACTTCAACATTGTTGACATAGTTTATTGGCTCTCTCTCTTTCTTTTTTTCTTTCTACCTTCTACAATAATTTCGATTTCGTGATAACTTTATCTCAACCATTGTGAGCAATATAGCAACTCTGTGTGATAAGTGGCCATTTGGAGGAGATATTGTCAGTGATAGTTGTACACGATTTTTCTTTGTAGAGGTCAATTGAGAGACAATCGAAAATTTGTATGAATAGGAAATGTCGTGATGAGAGTTGTTCATGTCCAGATGGTGCAGAAATGGACCCAAATTTTCATCAGAATAGTGATCAATCGAGGTAGAATTAGGTTTTATCAGCATTATCACGATAAGTTGGTTGAATTGGAAAATTTGGCTAAATTTGTTACCACACAGTAGCGATTGCCTCTGAAATGGCTATTAATGCTTAGATTTCAATATGATACTCGTAATTCCTTACTAATTTACACCAGGCTATTTGTATCTCAAATAAGATTAAACACCCATCTTTGTGTGTTCATGAAAGCCATTAGAGATGATTGTAAACTCTCGTAGTCCAATATTCCCGTAAGTTTTTTCGCTCTCACTCTGAATTTTTCAAAGGTATTCTTAGAATCAACTGTTACAATACGTTATTTCCTATTACACCTAAGATGAATGAAGTAAAATGATGACTCTAATTCATGTTGTTTTGACAGCTTGATGAGGTGATAATTTTTCACGAGATAATGATAGCTACTCTTTGAGTCTATGAACTTTTCTCATGGATGATATTCTTTCAAAAGTTCAAGCTCAAGGTATGAGAGACTTATTTACCGGAAATCACTTCTGTTCTTTCTTCTTTTATCAACAATCGATGATAGGCTTCAATAATCTTTCTTATCTTGGCTTGCTCTAAGATCTTGACATTCAAATTTGCCAAGAGGAACGACAATTGCTGGACTTTGTTCAGTAAAATCTTTGAAATTTTGCCAAGATTAAAAAATTATAAATGATTGGAAAGGTTTCGGAAAACAAAGCTAAATCTCTGAAACGATGGACTGATCACTTATCTTTATTGAGATTATCGCTTGAAAGAGCTTCAGTTTATTTTGAAAACGTTCATAATCGATTTTGAATACAAAAATGCTCATCATTCATCATGAAAAAATGACATGAAAGAATGGAGACCTTCGCTGGTGAGATTAGTATCAAAAAAATATATTTTCCGTTCAATTGATATGAGGAAAATTTCCACCTTATTGATGTGATCACACGAAATTATTCTGGACATCTCACAGATTCAAGGTCTTGTATGAAACCATAGATAAATGTTCCATTTAACTTGAACTAAATTCATGGGTCATACTTTCACTCTCTCTATCTATGATGATGAAAGTTACATTTAGCATGAACACGTTGTGTGACTTTATGATTACCATTAAGGTATAATAAACGTGCTACAATGCGATAGAGAGAGAGAGAGAGAGAGAGAGAGAGACGTATAGTTGAGGCCATCTTTTATAGTTGTCAGCTTGTTCTCAATTGCAAGTATCCTATTTAGGACAGTGAATTAATGGCCAAAGTTTCGGTCACCGCTAAATTGATCAGCTTGGTTAATCTTGAATCATCATTGGCCATGCATGAAGTATCGATGAAACAATTGAACAGATCACTTTCTCCATGCTAGGCATTAGGGATCCATGAGATCTCAATTTGATGATAGTTGAACGAAATCCCAATTCTTGATTCATTCCATCAGTCGAGTTCCAAAGTTTTCAGGCCAAAAGCCCATCAAACTTGGCTCATCTCTCTCTCTCTCTCTCTCTCTCTCTCTCTCTCTCTCTCTCTCTCTCTCTCTCTCTCTCTCTCTCTCTCTTCTAATGCTTCTTATTGAAGATCATAGAATGGAAAAAAAATATTTCACAGTTATTATATATGATATCAAGTGTCTCATGGTTGGTTTAGAGATGATCTTCATTCTGAAATGAACTGTGTTCTCTCAATAATCAATATCAAACACACAAATCTTGACTGAAGTACATACACACATGTTTCGTTTCGATTTACACGGTTTCCGGTTGAATTTTGACATGTCTGGTCTGAAGAAAATGAATCCAAAAGTTCCGAGTCTTCTTTATCTCTCCCTTGAACATAATAATAATGGTCTTAATTCCGTACTTAACATCAAATGAAGGCAAGATTTTATCGTAGTTTGTTTGTTGCCTCACTTCATTTACCCACTTTCTCTTTCTCTTTCTTTCTTTCTCTCTCTCTCCATCTTCCCATTCGAATCACATTTTCTTATATCTTCCCGATTCCTGGTGTGTGAGCATTTCGATTGAGGAACTGGTATGTAAGGAAAATCTTCTCCAATGAATCAGTTCAATCAATCATCAATACACCACTTTGATATTCTCGATCGAACGGATCTGAACGGATTTCCGATTATTATTGTTGCTGAGCCCTCATCGATACTCATCATAACTTGCGACTCAATCAATTCCTTCAGAAGGTGATATTAAACGAGAAACAGTAAACCAATCATGAATGATAATTATAATTACTTTCTACGAACAACTGCTACTGTATGCGTGTATAGAAGTTATTCACATTCCCCTAATCCAACGATACTCGTCAAATTGACTCTCGATTGTTATTATCGAGCCATTGTTTGAAACTGGGAACTTTTACGTACTTCTATTCTCAATTAATTTGATCGAGATATCATGTTTGTATTTTCTCGAATCACTACTATCACTACTACTACCAATACTTGTTCACCTTAGTTTTGGCTATCTGATGCCAACAGACATGGTCGTTCCGAGATATAGTCCGTGAATACGGAAGCATAACTGGCTGAATAATTAGCGAAAATATCAACAACTGAATCTTGAATTTTCATTCGACTATGTGTGTGTAAGTAAGTGTGTGGATCTCAATTCAAGTCGATTGTCAAATTTTCCTCTTAATTGTTTGACACTATTTTATTTCACACTTTCATGGAAAAAAAGGACTGAATCAAAATCTTATATGTTTATATTCCGTTCGTCTGGACGAAGTAACCATGTCGTTTTAGCGTCTCGCTATCTTAATTTCCACCAAATTCTCTAGCCTCAAGGTTTTCTCATTCTTTCCAAACAGAATCTACTTTCTATCAGTAAAATATGACAAAGTTATGCAAGCTTGCTCTCAATAATATTAGGTCGCACTTGAAGGCATTTAATAGCGATGAATCTATATAATATCTTATAAGAAATTTGAGGAATACAAATTTTGACCTACACTGGTCTGAATAGCGAATATCATTTCTTGTAGACAAAATATTATATTTTTCTTTTTTTCTCTCTCCTATTATGATTATGATTGATTTAAAAGAAAATGATGGTGAAATGGTGGTCAGTTGGGCAGATTCAATGCCTAGAAATGGTTCCGCTGTGCAATGGGGTGAAAAATCTGATGAATTGGTATGGGAATCACCTGGAAATCTTCGAATATATGGAAAATCAAAAAGGCGACAGTATGCTTATTGGGCAATCATGAAAGACCTTCAACCCAGCACAAGATATTGTATGTAACTTTGAGAATTTTTTTATTCATGATCAATATAACTAATGTTTTCAAGCAACAATAAATGAATGATCTCATCGTCACCAATCGAATTATACACCCATTTCGTTACAGATTATCGTGTTGGTGGTGGTGAAACGATGACACAAATTTTCTATTTCACAACTTTCCCCGCCAACAACACCAAATGGGTACCCAATATTTGTATTTATGGTGATTTGGGCATCAAAAATGGTGTATCAATTCCATTACTGAACAATAAAACTTTGGAGGGTCTCTGGGACATTGTTATGCACGTAGGTGAGTCACATAGAAAACAATGAAAAACTTTTTCATTCTCCCATCAATTCATTATCTTCTGTTTTTTTCTTATTTCTCATGACAATCAAACACAATGCTGACAGTCAAAATAGTTAATTTGAATTCCTTTCTATCGATTTTGAACGTGACATTTAACCCTAAAATTAGCAACTACTGTTGTCAGCTCCATTAGCCCGGAACTGAGAGGATTGACAGTAGTAGTTGTAATAGTGAGTTGTTTTGTAGTAAAATAGTTGTGCAGAATCAGCTTCAATTGCTTAAGTTGTGAATGGCACAGAATTCACTTCTTTTTTTTATCTTCTTCTTCTTCTGAACTATTTCAACTATTGTACTACCTTGTATGTGTGTGTGTGTGTGTGTGTACACAAGGTGAAAGTGGTTTATAAATCTTGTTCTAAAGTTAAATATTGCGTAAGATGATAGGACGGGAAGATAATAATTTGCATCAGCTTCATTATTACCCCAAATCAGTGTCTACCAATCAGGCTTGTCAATTGTAAATGTTTGAATAATTTTCTTTTCTGTTTCATTCTATCTTCATGCAAATGTGATTCATCTCTCTCTCTCTCTCTCTCTCTCTCTCTCTCTCTCTCTCTCTCTCTTTCTTTCTTTCTTTCTCTTTCTCTCTCTCTCTCTCTCTCTCTCTCTCTCTCTCTCTCTCTCTCTCTCTCTCTCTCTCTTTCTTTCTTTTTTTTTCTTCTCGCCTACCAAGGCACCAAGGCAAGGTGCATCGAATTTTGACAAATTTTTTTCTCTCTCCCCGATTCTAATTATCAGGAGATATTGCGTATGACATGTATCAAGACTATGGCGAGAGAGGAGATGCATTCTTAGCTGCTATCGAGCCAATGGCTTCTCGAGTTCCTTACATGGTGGTTCCCGGTAATCATGAATATTTCCCTCTAATAGGGTAAGTGTGAAGAATAGCTCTACAAGAGAGGACATTGCTATGCTCAATTGCTAGAGCACCATACTAGAGTTTTTTGGGTACAAAAACAAGTGAACTAGGGGCTCATACATATATATTGTGTTAGTTTTTGTCCATCTAATAGATGTTAATTAATTGAGGTGAGACTTTTTGGACTTAATATTTCAGATTAAAAACCAATCAGAGAATTTGATAGATGAATATTTTCATTTTGAGGTCTAATGAAGAAGGTAAAAATCATTTTCAAAATAGAAAATCAGCAAAAAATATACTCAAAGCGCTTTAGCTGACTTTCCGAGGAATTATTCTGATTCATCAGTAAGTGCTCTCTTTTGTAGGATCTTAAACTGGGGGTAAGTGACGGTTGAGAGCAAAGATACTTTGAAGAAAATTTCCAAATCATCAGTCAATTAATATTTTCTTGGAAAAAAATTGTCAATTCTTTTTTGTTCCCTTTTTCACACTTTGATTGGAACAGAGATAGTGGTGAAAATTATCGGAATCGCTTCAAGATGCCTGGGATCAGTAACGACATGTACAAATTTCGAGTGGGCAACATACAATTTTTCGTTGTTTCAACTGAATTCTATTATCACATAGAAGGTGGAAGTCGTAAAAAAGTGAGAAAACAATTAGAATGGCTGGAAGAAGAGCTGAAAGAGGCTAACAAAAAAGAGGTTCGAGAAGAATATCCATGGATTATTGTTCTAGGTCACAGACCTCTGTACTGTACCAACAGTAAGCCGGGTAGATGTTCTGGTGGTGGAACATGGGTAGGTTTATTTCAAGATACACTGGTAAAACATTGAAAATGCCACATATTATCTAAATTACTGAACTGATTGTCGTAATTTTCTCTAGCTGAGAGAAGGTTCAATATTCATAGGAGATGGTTTAGAGGATATTTTCTACAAATACGGTGTTACTGCTTATATATGTGGACACAATCATCATTACGAGAGAACAATACCTGTCTATCAATTTGGAGTAAGTTTTCGAGACAATAACGAAGAAATATTCTCTAATTAGAGAATTCTTCTCATTTCTTTCTTTTTCACACAGTATGATTCACTGAATGAACCTTATTTGAATCCAAATATGACCGTTTACATAGTATCTGGTGCCGCTGTAAGTTTGGAAAATAAACCTTTGAAAAAATGTAACGCAATGAACTATCAAAATTTCTTTCAATTTTTCAGGGTAATGCTGAAGGTATCGATCCGTTCAAAAAAGAAAACCCAATATGGACTGGTTTTCGACATAGAGATTATGGATTCAGTAAAATAATTCCACACAATTCATCGCATTTACAATTTGAACATATTTCGGCTTTGACGGTAAGAAGAGAAGATGAAATTTGGAGAAAAAGAATAGCACAGCAATTTTTTTCTTTGAACAGGATGAAGTTGTGGACTCTTTTTATATCGTGCAATACAGACATGGGATGTTTGGAGCAAGATAAATAAATTATTTTGGATACAAAAATCTGGAAGAACAACAATTCGCATTCAATCGAATGCGGTGCCATTTTTTGTTAGTGCCACGTGTCTCCCAAATAATTCAGTCAATTCTCAGGCTAGGAATGGAGATGGATGGTGATAATCGTTTTAGAGAGTCATCAATCTTGAATTCTTTGTAATTTTCATATCCATTGTTATCATCACTATTTATGAAATCATCGAATAAATTATCAAATTTGAATCAAAATTAATACAAACTCCTGGATAAAAAGAGCGTCCAAAGCTGCGGATCCAGTTGATGAAATACGACAAAGTCGAATGGTGTAGATTTTTTTCTATCGACAATTTATCGAATCTAAAACTTGAGACGTTAGCCTATCAAATATTCTTGGTCGTTATTTGCAACATGAAGTTGAAGAATGTTACCGGTGAAATAGCAGCAATCTTCTAAACAATAAGAATAACTCAATTTTTAAATTCAAATTTAATTCCCCCTCTGGTCGGCCTACCTTTGGCAAAAGCTCTTGAAAGTTTTCGCTCAAAACAAGCAATACAAAAAATGAATTCAATAATAATCCAACAATTTTTCCATGAGCCTAAGAGATGAATCAGCATACTCGAAACCAAAATGATTCCAGTGATTGAGATTGTGAAAAAGCATATAAAGATCCAATCTTTGTGAAAAACCTGTATCTTTCTTGATAACATCATGATAAGAGGTGTAAAACTCTTTGGTGAATCCTCCGAACATGTTGGAAATTGAGAGATCAAATTCATGATGTCCGTAAAATGAGCCAGGATCGAAAACAACTGGCTCATCCTCTAGTTCTCCTGCATTACCAGACCAAAGATCACCATGGAGAAGAGATGGCTTGATTTCTCCCTCAATTGATGTGAAAAAATTAGGAATTTTGAGCTGCAAGCTTGACCATAGCTCGCCTACTTTACGATCACCAGTCTCTTCCTGCACTTGACGTATTTGAGGATCAAGACGATTTCGAGCAAAAAATGATACCCAATCTTCATGCCAATCATTGATCAAAGGTATTCTACCACAACAAGTGACTGTATGAAATCCAAATTCTTTGATTGAATTTCTCTCTGGCGCTGGCTTTCCAACCCAATTTTCCAACTTTTTCTCACGTTTTTCAAGCTTGATATTGTCAAGATGTAGATTACCCAGTTTTTCACCACACAAACCTTGATGTTTTTTGAGACGCTTCAAATTTGGAAAATATTCCATCACCAATGAGGCACCCTGATTTCGATGTACCAAATCTATCAATAGTATCGGTTTAGGTGCTCGAATAGTGTCCGTTTCTCTGATGGCATTTAGTGAGGCCACCTCTCCTTCGAACATCATCGGAGATTCGGGTGAAGAATTATATTTAACAAAAATTTCATCTCCATTATCTGCTCTATACGCAGTGCCTGTGTTAATGCAGCCACCAGTAATGTTTTTCGAAATGTTCTTCAAGCTTTTATAGCTGAGTCGCTCGATTATTTCTGCTTTCATTGGCATGATGCTCGATGTCTTGTGTGTGAATATGTACGTCTGGCAAAAAAATTATCTTGACACCAGTTTCTCAAGGGAAATTTTCCACTTTATCTTTCATCGAATCATTAGGATATTAATGACAATAACAACAACAACCGATTAAATATTTATCCGTAGTGAAGCATGTTCTCCTTCTCCAGCTAATCGATGATGATGATGATGTCTACAACAACAATGTATCCACGTTAGTCTCGAATCAATCTTTCCATAAGTGTGTATGTAAACAAGTAAATTGGACAAAAAAATGTTGACAGAGGATTCTATCACAAGTGATGATGATCACAACCTTCCGCAGTTACCATTCCCAAGAAGAACGAAGTTTTGACCAAGAGAAAAAATCAACAAGTTACACCTGATTGTTTACCAACACTATTCAACATGCATTGTAAGTCCCATGGATTGTACATGTGTGTGTGAATGCAGGTATTGCTTGATAACCGAGAATCATCCAGATCCTACTGCCAGTTGATTGATGATGTTGCCACAATGTAACTATCACAGTCACTATCTCAAAAATGTCCTCACATCACCTTGAAATCCAATTCCAATTGCCACAATATATTATCTCTACAGTAAAGTGATGATCATATAAAATCGAAAAGTTTATACACACATTATCATGATTCATGATGAAAGTTATCGCTGATCCACAGCTCAATAATTTAGCCCAAGGCTTCCTGGAGTCCTAGTGGCGCAATCGGTTAGCGCGCGGTACTTATAAGCAGTATCCAGCGTGAGATATGCCGAGGTTGTGAGTTCGAGCCTCACCTAGGACATTTTTGTCGGCTAACTTTTTTTTGTGTTAATGTTTGGGTTAATCGTTTGAGAGAGTTTGGTGGAAGGATAATTTTTTTTCGTCATCTTAAAACTCGAATGAGTGTTTGGATTGTGCTTGAATTGGAAGTTAATTTCTTTAGGAGAGATGTTGTGCACACGCATTTGCTGCCTTTCTTTTCATCCATGAGAAATATGAGAAATTATTAGGGCTAATCATGAGATGTTGTTGGGAAAATATTGAAGGAAGCTGGAGAGATGTATAGAGTATTCAAAATTTTTGTGTATAATGAAATGTGATACAAAAGGTATAAAAATTTATACGATGTATAAGCAAACTGTGATTGATCATTATCATGTGGACGGTAGTTGATGATAAATTCTAACGATCTGATTGAGATTGGTTGGAAATCCGGTGATTGGACATTTTGAATGCCTCTCTATCGAATCATAAATACATTGGTAACAGAAGAGGAATCCTGATGTACGAAGAACAGCTTCATCTCTACGCACTTGTTTACAAAGAGGACACATCTTGGGAGGACAGTTGGGAAGCTCTCTACGTGGTGGTGGTGGAGGAATTTCCAGAGATGCCAGAGACCGACGAGTGTCCTCTCTTCCATACCAGTAATCAAGAAATTGTATAAACAAAGCAGATCCAGTCAATAGATAATTGAGACCCTTTGTAATGGTCCACAGTGAACTACTCTCTGAACTTGAACTTTCAATCGGTGACCGTCGAACCAAACAAACGCCTATCAATTGCAACAGAGGACTATTCACTTTTCCACGGCCAACAGCATAATTGATTTGATAGATGAACGAACTAATGTCCCAGAAAGAACGTAAAAGAGGATAATTTCGATGGAAATAAATTCCAAACTTATCTCTAGAGTTCAGAGCACCTTCAAATGCTTGTCGATCAAGTTCCTCATAAAGTTTATCCAATTTTGTTCTCACATATGGAAGGCATGTCAATGCAAGAAGCGACTGGAGCATCTTTCCACTTGGTAAGACACCATCAGGTGATTGATCGGCAGTAACTCGGCGAAGATGAAAAAAATATTCAGGAAATGATGAATTGTGTACTTTTAAGTGTAGCCCTTGGAAAATAAGATCAGCAAACAAGTATATTTCATCGAAATATTGAGCAAAGAGGCGAAAACGTTCAGGATAATTGGATGCCAAAACTTGAGATAAATATTCTGAAGCATTTCTGAGGCCCCTAGAAAGACCTTCTTCCTGGATAATTTCATAAATGGAAGCTGGATGAAATGTTTTCATGATGACCAAATGGAATTGCACTATAATTGCTATTCTACCAGAGTTCAACAAAAACCTTTCCGATCATTCCATGTCTCAACTGAAAGTGAAAAAGGAAACATTAGAAATGAATTCACTTCAACACTAAAATTCTTTCTTAACCAATTATCTTAAGCTTACCGTTACATTATGACCAAGAGGGCAAAATCATCAGCTAATAAACGAAATTTGACCAAAGTTTTAGCACTTATCAGAATAATATGATCAGTAACACAGCCGATTGCTTGAACTTTTCGGTTTGTTTTGATTGAAATCAAAACATGTCAACACAGTAAGGCGCATGCGAAAAGGCTCAGAAAGTTTTTTCATGAACAAAATAGTTTTCAGTAACGAAGATTCGTTTCATCGATTTGATTATGATTACATTGATTTGAAACATACTCAATCACGGTGAATTATAGAATTTTCATTGCAAGATGTTCGACCTCTGATTGAGTTATGTCAACTATCAGTATCACTTTCAGAACAAGGAAAATGAGCTCAAGTCTCTTTTCCAAGCGCTCCCTGGAATTTGGCTTTCGAGACACATTTTTTCACTTCTTCTTCCTCACCAGTATCTCTTAGACTATTCTAATGGGAATGAGTAATTAGATTGGGATTCCAGATAATCAAATCTGATAGAGGAGATCCTTGGACTATCAATAATGTGGGCTCACAGTCGAACAGTGGGAAAATTTTTTCGCGAATTCAACGAGTGTTTTATCATGTCTGAGACACAATTCTTGCTTTCAGTTTCTTCTTTGACTTTCTGTGAGTGAAAGAAACAAGGGAAGAACAATGATGATTACTCTCATTTCGGAGAGGATAATTGGAAGTTAATTAAAAAATTTATTAAAAAGGAATAGAGAATTTTGAGAACCAAATGAAAGTCTGGAAAAAATCAGAAAAAGAGTTGAAATTTTTGCCTGCTTTTGGCATCGAATCTCGTAGTTGATAGCAATCGCTATCCAGATGTTTGATGATATCCGATTCAAATTAATTCCATTTACAGTGATTTGAGAAAAATTGAAGTGAATAACAATCGCTTTTCAGTCAAGAAACTCCCCTTTTTGTTGTTGACTATATTCTTCTTGGAGACAAGCTTCAACCGAATTAACATCAGCTATACAGAGCTCATCAGCTCTAAATGATATGCCAAAATTCTTCCCTACCCAACATGAACAATCAACAGCAATGTATGGTATAAGTTCTATTTTCTACAATAATGTAGTTTCAAGCTTAAAAATCACTTTTTTTATGTGTTTGACAATTTTTTGAGACTAGATGAGCATTTCAAGTAGATCTTTGAAATAGAGATGATATAGCTAGTTGTTTTACACTGTTTTCTCAGCTGTTTATAAATGTTTTTGTCACAAAACTGTCAATTAATCCTGGGGTCTATTGCTGATGATCATAATTGCGTAACTGCTCCAGATTGGGTGACTTTATTTGGCATATCTGATGTTTATCTCCATTTTTTTGCAGCACTAACAAATAAGCTTGTCAATTGATCAGCAATTCGATACCTTTGTTTGCCACTGGAAGTTCGATGAAGTTGTCTATACATTTCTCCAATCCGTAGAAAGAAAATTAATATGAAAAATTGGTTCGTGTTCTGTATGAAGAGCTCAAAATGAAAAACTTTTTTTCCTTGTACACTGAATCATCATGTTTACCGATGAAATGATCCATTGATAATAGAAAGGGAGAAACATTTATCTCCTCCAAATAAACACAAATATCCAATCGGTGTCAATTCTTATTTTGTTTTCACACAATACTAGGACACAATTCCCATCAACCAACGATGAACATCTGATACATTTCCAAAAATACCGAAAAATTTGTTCTCGGTAGGCGTTTTTCTAATCCATGATGCTACTCCGATGTGAATAATTCGACCATTTTCTTGAGATATCAATGGTGTACCATTGAACGGAAGCTTCGAATCAAGACTCCCTGCACAAAGATTTGAGCTGTCTATTTTGGTATTGTTGAATAATGCTTGACATCTTCCATTACTAATCACTTCGAGTGTCTGGAATATTGGGCTCACACTTGGGTTCACCAATTGCCCCTCACTAGTTTGATGATATCCTCTCATGGTGACAGTTTTACCAGCGGAAGAGTTTCTGGCCAAGGAAACTGATTGTGCAGATAGTGGCAGCATGTCCAGTGGGTCTTTGAGAACGAGGACTGCGAAATCATTTCGATAAATTTTTCCATCATGAATGAATTTTGGATGGGGAACAATTTTTTGTGCACGATTTTTCCCTTCTGACTTGAAGTTTGTTGAATTCTTGGGATCAATCAACACTTCTATTAGACGAGGATCTTTTTCTCCCACACAATGGGCAGCCGTTAGTACATGTTTGGAGGTTAGAATTGAACCATCACAGAGGTAGTCGTAATAAACTATACCACCAGAATCTTCGCATTCTTTTGATGGAGATTTTTCAAATTTCCATAATAAACATTTCTCCTCAAAAAGTAACACTTGATATGGAATATCGAGCACCACTTTTGTCGAAAGAGGACCATTCTTCTTGATAAAAATATGACTTGACCGGTTTGACTTGATGACTGAGAAGGTTATGATTAAAAATGAGAGATAAACCGAAGTTTTCATCGATTTTTTAGTGAGCTAATATCATCCAGAAAATTTTCTAAGATTTGGTATTGGAATGGATGAGTATTTCTGAATGATGAACCAAGGCAGGAGGAGTTCTTTGAGCTTTATCGCTATTGGGAAGCTCTAAGAATTTAGTTTTAGTTTGATTCTTGTTGATGACGAATCATCTGATGCAAAAAATCAGTAAGAGAGAGAGAGAGAGAGAGAGAGAGAGAGAGAGAGAAACTGATCTGGGGCCGCTCAAAAAAAATTTGGAAATATAATATGATTGGATATAATTTTGCATACTTTCTGAACTGAAGAACCTATCTACCTTGCAGGCTATATATACTGCCTCGAATGAATCAGCTCTATTTTGATGATTCTGGTGATTTTTCTGGATCTTCCCAGTTGTTGGTGATCAATTTTCAATCTAAACATTTTTCGATCTAGTTGTCTATTCATTTTATATCAGTTATATCAGGTTCAAGAAGTCCACTTAAGCCGATGATTCCCTTAGAATATTTGATGAGATATAAATACCCCATCCTAGATCATTGCTCCAAGCCCGAATTCATTCAGTATGCACAGTTAGCACAGCTATTCACACCTACTTTTTTAAACAAAGCTGTTCTTATTTTGACCCCTTATTGGGGCAATTGGTACCAATTTAACCCCCATATTAGCCATATAATTCTTTTCCCCCACCCATCAAACTTCGTTTTTTTCTAATCGGAAAACGGGACATCCAGCTAAAAATGAGGATTCTCATTGAAAAAGCTGAAGAGAAGAGATTTTAATGTTTGATCTTTGATGAGAACTCTGTTAGTTCTGAGAATACAATTCATGGCCTTATCAATGATAATAAATGAATTATGGAACCAATACAAACCATAACGATGTAAATGCCAAAACAACTTTTAAAATATTGACAAGTCAAGGATGCTGGACTTGAAATGGCTGCTTCGATAGTTTTTGTTAAACATTCTTCGCTTGGATCGATTTGTGTTACCTTTCGTGCCATTTGAACTCCGGTAACTTTTGAATCTAGCCCTCTTTTCTTTTCGAAGCCCATCTCGAAAGAACGATATGTAAGACTTTTGATCTTTTCCTGTTGATGGGAAGGAATTTTTGCGTTCAAAACAAGCCCACCCAGACTTGAGGTCACTGGTGGAGAATAATGAACTGGATTTCTAATCATAGTTTCAGTCTCAATCGAACAAAGAGCCGGTAGCATCATATTCACGTCCACATTACTGGCCAATAAGGCACATTTTCCTGTACCTGAACACCAATGATAATCATCACCTCTGAGATAACTCTCTGAAACTTTCAACACTTTCAATCTCGATTCATTAGAGAAAAACACTGAGCATATCGAAGATATTGGAACATATGTGGATAAATTCTTTTGGATAGCCTCTTCGAGCGTATTGATTTGAGCAAAGGAACTAATTGAAGTTCTTTGAGTATTCAGAAGAGAACAAAATATTATTTGGATAAGCGATGTTGATAGAGTGAGAATAATCCAAGTGAAGTCGGAATGTCTGAAAGTAGCTGTTGGGCCATTTTGTCTCATCAAATTTGCATAAAAGTACCATGTTGGACTGATTCTATTCACCCACTCATGGGCCATCCAAGCAACATGAAGTATGGATAGAAGAAGTGTGAACACAAGGAGTAGCAAGTCTATTCTCATAGGCTTCAATGCTGCTTCTGGGCCATAAGATAGTTCCAAAGAATTCAAAACTGGTGAAGTAATCACTTGACACCAGACATCAGTTGTGATAGGTCCAAAGGTAGCATTCTCAAGCCCATTGCTGGCTTGAGCTAATATTCCATAGGCTATTTCAGCATCCCTTCTGCATACCATTTCCAATCCTTCCTTAAGATATCCACCTGCTGAATCCAGCTTTTTGGGAGATACAACCAGGGTGATGTTAAATCTTGAGAATAGGTAAATAAATATTTCACCAAAAAGTTGCACAGTTTTACCGGATAGATGAGAAGATTTATCAAGCTCGAGAGCAAGTGGATATGCAAAGCGAAGATTATACATCTCTCACTGACATACAAGGGACTTACAAGTGAGTTGTAGGTCTAGGTAAATATGTATGTATTCAAGTTAGAAAGCTACATGAAACATTTTTTCTAGAAACCAGAGAGCTCTTGATGAAAGTTTACAAATCTTGAGGAACTCACAATCTGGTCAGAATTATCTCCGAGATGGAGTTAGATAATTATCCTCTCGAAAATTCCCGTCATTTTCTTATACTACTTCAATACAGTAGACAGTTTCCACGCTGAGGAAGGAATACTATCAATTGAACAATAGTAAGCTTAGATAAACACAACTTTCAGAACCTCAACTCTTAAAAGCTGATATTCCTCATGATAATTAAAATATTCACCCATTAAAAGTCTGATACGGAATTCATCACTTCAATTTTTTGCGCCCTATTGTCTACGAACTTTAAGTGTCGTAAAACTAGAAGAACAGTGACAGAATCTAAGATCTATCATTTTCTTCTCCATATGAAAATGTCATTAGATACATTATCCACTGATAGAGGAGTGAATATTGAATATTAGTTAAGAACATCTGCTGTGAACCAATAAACGAATGACAGTAATTAAAAAAATTATGGGTAATGGTCCTCCTTTTTGTCTCAGCTTTAGACTCGAGGGTGGAGGGAATCAGAGTAATTTTGATCGAGGGTAATCTCACGCCATCAAAAGTTTTTCAAATTTTCGAAACGTTTATCTCAACAATTATTCCAGCACTTTTTCATTTGGCCTAGTAAATACTTATCGTCTTATATCTCCAATCCCAAAAGCCTTACTTACCCGCTTAGCTATGTTATCCAACAAATTTGAAGTCCTGCCATCAAAGTTTGATGTTGCAACAATTATCCAAACGTGAAATATAGCAACGGAAGTTTTGATTCTATGGATTTCAAGGATTTCACAAAAAATTCAACTGATTGAACAAAGAATCAGATTCAGAGTACAAGGCGTACAGAGTGTATGAGAGGTGGATACTGGTGTCTTAGGATAGAAGAGCTTTCTAAGTTGTTCCCACTTGTTCAATCATTCAACATCAGAAAATTTGAAAAAAAAGGTAAATGTGAGTAAAGAAGTATAGGATAGACGAAATCGGATATGAAATGTATGAGAATTAGGCATGATTTGGTTAAGAAGGCTACAATCGTTCGCTGGTTAGCAAACTCTTATCACAAAAGGTCCAACTTTTAATTTCTGATGATATTTTCTCAATTTGTTGTCTTCTGTTAGTCAACAAGAATACTCATCGTGATAAATCGAAATTTTCTATAAACTGAATGAGGCAGTTTTATTTCACTTTTTTTCTTCTTTATTTGATCAATTCAGGAGTCAATCAGTGAATAGAAAATTATGGCCACCATCAGTTCTAATTTAAACAATGTGACAATTACATCGACAATGATGATTCTCGAGATAACAACTTTTGTATTTATTAGTATTCATTGCTTTATAACTTATTTGGAGTATTCGAAGCCAATGATAATATTTATCTAGCGTTTTTTCTTGAAGATGAATTCCACTTGAATATAATTCAGTTACGAAATATTGACGGATACGGCCCATAATTTTTTGAATAATCCTCTAAAGATAAAGCTTCTTAACGGTTGAATATTGGTCTCAAACGTCTATGATACGACCTGATCTATAGATCCAAAAATTTGAGAAAATTTTCTACTTGAAGAGAAGTTTTACTCCAATTTTCTTTATGCCTAGATGAGTGTATCCGAATATGCATATAACATGATGTTAACATATTTTCCCATGAAAGAGCACAATCGATCGGAGGCCTAGTAGGAATTCATCACACTATCAATATCAATATCATGTCATGATATATTACAGTGACCAAGCGATGGCTATGGAGGCAAATTGGAATGAAAATAAGCCAAAAAATTGTGGAATAAATTTTATTATAACTTCTCAACTATTGTCTTCTTTGAAAATACATCTAATCGGTGTGATCTTTCACAAAATAGGTTTCATTCAAATCACGTAAATTCAACCAGTAGAGTCAATTGATTAGCAATTGTATACTTCAATAATCTCGGACAGTGATCATCAATTTCTCTAGTCTTCACGAGGGAAATTTTCATCCTCTTTGGTTGTTCGAGATAGTTTTGTGTCAATTGCAAAGTCAATTTTGTTCGATATTACTGCCAGTAAATGTTCCATTCGATCTACTC
This sequence comes from Brevipalpus yothersi, assembly GCA_003956705.1. Taxonomy (NCBI): domain Eukaryota; kingdom Metazoa; phylum Arthropoda; class Arachnida; order Trombidiformes; family Tenuipalpidae; genus Brevipalpus; species Brevipalpus yothersi. The sequence continues at coordinate 75,427 of QZCP01000090.1, forward strand.
GTCGAGTCAATTTGATCACATCTTCTGATGAATTGCCTTGATGTCGACTCATTGCACTCGCTGGTCTATACTGTTCTCGTTCAATTTCTTTCTCAAGTGCTTGTTTTTTGCCTTCAAGATCCTCAAACATTCGACGAAGTTCATCTTGATCAAGCTCTCGATTGCAGTCGAGATCATATTTTGCAAACAACATCTCAATCTCTGGATCTGTCAAATTACGCTTCTTGAGCTCCGCTCGAACATGCTCGTAACTCAATTTTTGATCAACATCTGATTTGAGAGCTGCTTGAATACCTTCAATCTGTTCACGTTGTTTGCCCAATTTTGAGAGTATTCCTTGATAGTGGCTCTTGAAGTAATCCATGATTGGAAATTCATCTCGAGAATCATGAAGTTCACTCTTCACCTCAGCATACGTATCATTGATGATCGCTAAGAACATGTTCTGTTGAGAGGAAGAATAATATTTGAGTGATCATGGTTTGTTCTTACTACAAGATTGCTCTTTACCATCAAAACGAAGAAGACGAAGAAAATATAGCTCAAGAAGAATATCGGTCCAAGAACTCGATTAGCTGCCTCCAGATCACTGAAATTGAAATCTCCCAGAATGAGTCGTAAGAGTGTGAATCTGTCGATTAAAGTCAGATGTTAGTCTTTTCCATTAGAAGAATAATGTCAATTGAAAACTTACACAGCTGAGCCAAATGAGCTATAATCTTTCACTTGGGTTCCGAAAAGTAGATAACCAAGTTGAGCGAAAGCGAAGAAAACGATGAAAAACATCACACCAAAACCAGCAATATCTTTGGAACACTGTGAGAAAAAAATATTCTCAATGAATTTTGGATGATCATGAAAATATTTGACTTGCTTACTCGACTTAGAGTTGAGCTAAGCTGTGACATGGTCTTGTTGAAACTGATATACTTGAATACTTTGACCCACACGATGAATGTTAATAGAGCAAGCATATTGTTGAATTGCATTGCCCAAAAACCGAGAGTATCGAACTGATAGGTTTCCATGCGAAGGGCCATTGATGATGAATTTCGAAGATCAAGAGTCTCTTCATCTTTGAAAAAATTAATGAGATCAGATAAATTTTATGCATTCTCACAATAAATCAATTCTCACCTTCAGTAGCCTCAACGAAAATTTTCTTGATTACATGATTCTTATAGAATGAATAGAAAATGAGCAAGCTACTCAAAGTTATCGTTAGAATATCCAAGAAATTCCAGAAAGAATCGTTCAGATAGGCTCCAAGTCCGAGAGTTTTGATCTCAATTAGCTCTTCGATCAAATAGTAAACAACAAATCCGATGAATATTCCGAAAATGACTTTACTTATTGTTGCCTGCTCATCGTTTTGGAATAATCTTAGTGTTCGAAATTGCCAAGAAGTAACCATACCTCCAGTGGCAGGAAATTCGGCAATCAATTTTGACACAACAAACAGATTAATATTTGGATTGTAGGTGGTAAAATCGATAAACACCACCCTCGTTCCTCGATCAATCCACAGATTTTTCTTTAGATCAGCCAAAATCTCTTGAGCTGCACTCTTGTTTAGTCCAAGATCAACAATGTACCCTCCTTCACCTGAATAGGTGGACAGCTTACCCCAGATAGCATTTTTTGCAAACGATTCGATCTCTTCCCACTGGAAACCTGTGATATTGTTCCGAGGTTCTCTTTCTTCCAAATAATCAGCATATGAATTGTAGCAGGTGTGTATGACCTTGCGAAAATCTTTGTGAATCTCGCAAGAATCATTTCGAACTCGAAGCTGTCGCAAATGAGGTGAGGTAATCAAGTAATTTTCATACAGGATGGACACCTCAGAATCAGTTTTTCCCGAATTGTACCATTTATCCCAATAAAGGCCCTCAATTAGAACCTCCTCAGCAAACTAGTAATAAGGTCATGTAATTGAAGAAGAGAATGAAGATGAAGATGTAATTTTTCATCAAATACAAACTTACTTTCCAAAATTGATCCATGGTACTAGCACCTCGAAAGTTTCCACCATCTTTGAATGATTTATCGAGGAATAACTCACTCAATAGCTTAGTTTGATAATACATAGTAGGATTCATTGCTGAGAAGGAAACTTGAAGAAAAAATTGCTGTCAATAGGGTAAAGTTCGATTCTAACCAATAAAGTCAATGCTTACTGATGGAAACAATTATCAAGAAAGCCAAGTACGTGAATAGTTCACGTAAAGTAGTTCTTATGATAAATTCTTTTTCTGCATTCTTTGGTAATATTTGCTTGGTTGTCCAAAGACCTGAATGAAAGTTTCCAAGGAACAATAAAGAGAATTTAGATCTTCATAAGTAATTTTAAAATGTTTCCGTTACCTTTGATGATGTGTTGTGTCGATCCCCAGACACCACTTTTGGTTCCACCATTATCAGATGGATTTTCTGATGAATAAGTTGAATACGTTTCAGGATCTGTATTTTTGTTCAATTGAAGATTACTACCAGCTTTATTGTTTGAACGTTCCCAAACCATCGGAGATCCTGCACGCTTCATGTTGATAAAGATTTCACTTTCGAGATTTACTAGTTGTGGTGGACGTTTTTCGAGTGATCAAGGATGATTATTTTTCTTGATTTCAACTTAAAAAGCGTTTCCACAGATACCATGGTTAGTGATTCCGCTTCATACACAAAATAGTCATACATGGACAAACATTTCCCTTTATCTCACCTACAGTCAGCCTGCGTACACAAAGTAGTCAATATGATCATCAGTAATATTCAAAACTGGTGGTAATCAATTAATTATTCATAACTATGGAATGCTAGAACCCTAGCAGCCTATGAAAAGAGGGACCAATTACCAAATGTGATCAGTATATTGACGTCAATATGAAGTCTCATTATAGCTATCAATTCATAAAGAAACATAGATTTTATCGATCTAATTACCAGAGGAAAAAAATAATGGAATATCCAAACATGATGTATTTATTCTGATGAACACTTCTCTCTTCTTACTGATTGCTCTCCAGTGTCAATCACTCAGCTTCAACTGGAAAAGGCAAGAGTAGTCCTAGAAAGGAATATTCGTCATAAAATAATTCTCATCATATATAATATATCTCAAGTAGTTGAAAGAACTTATTCAAAGGTACAATAGTTTGACAAGCTTTGCATACTTGGATTCAAAGAATTGTTCATAATATTGGTTGCACTATGAGGAAGAAGAGATCAACGAGAGCTCGGGTATGAGGTAAGATTGAGAAATGAGTTCTAACTGAATTATCGAATCTGATCAATAGATCCAATCTCGCCACTGATTGATTTATTTACGGATAAAAAAAAGTTTTCTGCCTGTTATAAAAGATAGGAGCTAAAACCACATATTGCGCTATTAACTACAATCTTATAAGAATGCGGTGAAACTTTCTCTTGCGACTCTTCCATCTTTTGGCAAAGGAAACTCTTTAGAATAGTAGAATGGAGAAGAAAATATTCCAAATCATTAGTTTCCTATATAATTTCGCATCGTAGATGCTCTGCGGAGCTGCAGTAACAACCTGAGATTCTGATACAGGATGATAGAGATAGATTGATGTGGATATAGATGTTTTCATTCATTGCAAGAAATGTACAAAACCGAATCCGGTAAAATAGTTCATCTTCCATATAGCAATGCGAAGATTGGTTCGACATGAGACACCATTTTAGCCTGTTTAGATGTTGAAGTGCGAATGAACTTTGATGGCAAAATATAAAATTGAATTCTAAACTCAAAAAATAGCTCGTACTTAGTGATTATCATTTGGGCTGCTGTTTAGTTGATAGATCAGGAAATAAATCGGTGAACATTTGTGTTCATTTTGAGCTTTGATATCCGTTCCAAAGCTAAGGACCCACCTTTGGAGAAGAAAATATATTTATCAGGAGAGCCCAACAAAGTTTGCAGAAAAACGAACAAATCAAATGGTATAATGAGATCAAGCTTTGCGTCAATTTGTATTCCCTATAACGAAATCGAAAACAAGTGTATTCACTCTTTTGAAGACGGTAACTGTAATTAGCAATTCTTTGTAGCCCACTTTCGAAGGATGAGTTTTATTTTCTTTATAACTCAAAACGAAACATAGCACCGGTCTAATATATTCAATCTGGATGCTAGGCTACTCCAAATCATCTTTGGTAACCTCTCAAACGGATGAAGAACTCCCACGCTTTCGAGCCAAATGCCCCATTCACATCGTATTGCCGCTATTTTGAGGCATTACATGCAATCAATGTGTGATTACCATATGATTTATCTGATTTTTTCTCTCTCTCCTCTCTCAATCAGACGTGAAGACCCTGAGGATGCATTAGTCTTGAAAAGCTCTCTAAAACTTGACGATCCATTGGATCTGATTAAGCCGAGGCCATCCAAGAAGCATGTAAATGATTGTAAAGCATCAGGTGATAGCAAAGACTCAGTCAAAAATGGTTCAATTAATGAAGAGCCAAAAAAATTACCAGTAATTGGTACATCATCACTGAGAAGAATCGCTCAATTGTGAAAGATCAACCCAACTATTAAAGTGGTTGATGTTCGCGGTAATCTAACGACACGAATCAACAAATTAGATGATCCTCAACAACCATATGATGCATTGATTCTTGAATCTTCCGGTCTCAAGCGAAGCGATTTGGCTTCAAGAATCTCCACAATTTTAGACTCAGATTGGTGGTATGCTGTTGGAAAAGGTGCTCTTGCTGTCGAGTGTCGAGAAGATGATTCCTCAACAATGGCTCTTCTCAGTCCTCTAATCGACTATCGTAGCACTTACGAAGCAATATGTGAAAGAGCTTTCATGCAAACACTGGAAGGTAGTTGTTCAGTACCACTTGGTGTACGATGCAAATAGAGTCCACATATGCCGAATGACTCTGATTTGATTGTTGAAAATTCTGATTTAATTTTGACATTTGAGGGAGCAGTTTTCTCTCTTGATGGAAAAGAATTTGTTAAAGACTGCAAAATTTTCGATGACATCAAAGAGCAAGGTGAAGAAAAATCATCTGAACAAAAAAATAATGGTTATATAAAAAATTTTACTAGTATATGTTTACCGCCTCCTAATTTAGCGTGCTTTGAACGGGTGAAAAGAGCTTTTTTGAATAGCTTCGAATTAGGTGTTAATCTTGCCAATCAATTGAATGCTCAGGGAGCTGGGGCTTTATTGGCAAAAATAAAGCATGATAACGAGAAAAAATAGTTTGAATCGTCAGAATGATCCTTGAAAATCCTTCTACATCTATATTGATTTTTATCTGTAATGAACTACAACCTCTAAAGATATTTAACCACTTGTCATTGAAGAAGATATCCAATTATTTGCTTGTTTTGAGCAAAAAGTTTTAACTACCTCTCTAAAAGCCGGAATAGATACGATATTTCACGATAGGATTGTGATTATTAAGAACAGAAGAACTTCTACAATCGCTTCTCAAGATGCGAATTGAGATTCATGTAAAATCGTCAAAAAAGCAAATGAAGGCCCAAAATGTTGCACCTCTGCAAATCTATTCATCTTACACTCAATAAAATTGTCAAAAAAATTATGAGCTCCCCTGAAGATCGGACAAAGAAAATCTAGATACATCCACTTCATCATTGTGAAAGCCAAAACTGATGCAAATATTGACTTTCGTCCGAACGATCTACTGGATTGTTAATTAATCCAATACTTATCAAAGCCCTTTTTTTGGGTCAGAAATGGATCAAAATCGTCAAAAATGATGTGCCAAAAACTTTTTACTCGAAACTTTTGAGAGAGGGAAAAGTTTTTTTTTCAACTGCTCCTCAGTAATTCCATCTTGTGAGCTGCTGTGATACCAGATATCGAATCCAAAAAAAACCGGAAAAGGAATCTTTTTAAAGGATACTTTTGATTGACGGCGTGTACGTTTGATCAACCGGTGTTTTAATTTTTTTTGCCCATGATTTGATTGATCATGTTAAGTAGAATATTATGTTTGGTTGGTTTGACAATTATCGGGGTACATTGTTCATTGACTCCATCAACATATCTTGATGAAGAAGACAAAGTTCAATTGAAAAAACTTCTCACTCTAGAGCCACCATTCAACAAGCATGCCTTGCCTAGTCTTTACTATTCGCTTCATGGTCTCCACATATTGACCAATGGACGACTGGAGTCAGTGGTCACTCCACAGCAATCTACACAAATATGTGATCATCTTAAGTCAACTCTTAATGACAAGAGTACGGGTCAGCAATTGAGTTCCATTCATTTTGTGGTGTTGGCATCGAGCGTACTAAATTGTCCGGTAAGCCATTATCACCGCCTTGCCATGTGGCCGGTGATGAATCATGTGTGAGTGTGAATAGGAAAGATGGAGGCCATCGATGGTCACGCTGCGGTCGATGATTTTACATCTCGTCCTGTGTACGGCTATCGGAAATTAATTGTGAAGGCTTCATATCCTTCGCCATTTTCCTTTTCGTACCAAGATTTTGACGCTCGGAAATGTTGCCTACAATAATGTATTTTTCTTTTTCTCACCTTTAGATCAAGCCTGACACCTCTGTGATAAAAATTTTGGAAGGGGCATTGAAAGAAGAATCCACTGTTCTCGATTTATATCAATCAGGTTCAGCTCTAATCAAACTTGGGCGCCCAATAGATTCAGCTAAACTTGGCAAGATTCTTTTAGCTGCTCTCAAAAAGGATGACACGCTAACTAACAATGGATTGGCTCTACAGTTGGCTTCAAATCTCAAAGGCAATGATAATCTTACTCCATTCACGCTTCGAGTCGCTGGTCTTATTCAACAAGCCGATGAAGTAGATGGAAAATTTTTGCAGGTAAATTCTTAGAAATTTGAAAATTCATTGATTGCTTGGTACGGTGTTAGAGAATCTTCTCCAATCCTGAAGCTTCTCCGTCAAGCGTACCAAAAATTGATTTAGGGTGATTAAATCCATCAGTTAGGACCTATGAACATTTCTGATTCGACGGAAAAATCATTCTACAATTTCTTTCTTTTTTCTTCTTAGTTCGAAGGTGGACTGAGTGTAACAGCAAATGCATTTATTGGAATCTATTCAATGGCCGCCGCGGCAAAAAAACAACCTGGACTCACAAGTGTGAGTAGTTGATCACCTGTGGTGCACGATTGAGGTATCTTATTTCGTCTTACTCTTGCAGGATCAAGTTTTGAAGTTCACAAATTACTTCTTGAATCGTAAAACAGTTCAGACTGTGAAAGGGGCGTTCGATCTAGCTCGAGTACTGCAATTATTGACTTCGAATGATTATCATATCCCTGTGTGTATCACACGTTACAGCAGTCCAACAGTTTCAGAGGCTCAATCTATATTAAGTGTCAAGGTGACCAATGTTCTCGGAGGAAGCCTTGGTACTGGGTTATCAGTGACTGCTGAGTCCTCCATGTGGACTGGTAAGAAGTCCTTCAAAGGCGTACAAGGTGATTCTACCCTTTTTGCTGTTGATTTGATGGCGGATAAGCCCAAGGGAGGCAAATATGCTATTAAATTGTCCGTCAATCCTGCTAAAGCAGATTCTCGATTGGTTGGGCATACATCTGGCCAGGTTTCTGTCATCGTGGTCACATCCGTCACTGTTGAAGGAGCTGAGATTGGTGTGCATGACAAAGACCAAACACGTTCTCTCAGGATGATTCCTCTAAATTATCCTTCATTCCATCAAAAAGATTTACTAGAAGCTGACCCGCAACAGAGAATAATCATGCGATTCAAGCTCAAAAATCCAAAAACTCAAGAATTCTTGAATCCACATCAAGTTTTCGTCCAGTTTATTCATGATATTTCAAAAGAGGAGGTCTTCTTTGTTGCTAAAGCAACAGATAATCTATTCAAGTTAGACTTAAATTTAGCTCTAAGAGCGAAAGATTTTCCTGTCTCTGGAATTTATACGCTAAATTTGATCGTTGGTGACCAAACAATAGAAAAACCTATAGTTTGGAAAGTTTGCTCGATCAAGTTCACGTTGCCCAAAAAGATGGAAGAATTCATAGATGAAACATCTTGGATGATGACTCTTTATAAGCCCAAACCGGAAATCCATCATGTTTTCCGGCCTCAGGAGAAACGGCCTCCAGCATTTCTTTCCGATGCCTTTTCACTGCTTACCTTGCTGCCAGCCCTAGTCTTAGTGGTTTTGTGGCTCAAACTTGGTGTGAATATATCAAATTTCTCTTTAAGTTTAAGTGCCTTAATGTTTCACGGAGGCACATTGTCCGTCTGCATCCTATACACTCTGTTTTGGCTTGAGATGGATATGTTCTCGACTATCAAGTACTTACTTGGAATTGGTTTGGTTATTTTTCTATCAGGACACAGAGTTCTTAGCCAGCTGGCTAATAAAAATATTTAAGTTCAATCTCTATCACAAATAAAAGAATATTTTTAATTTTTTATATCCCATGCATATTTAGATGATGAATTCTTTCGCCAATCAACCAGTCGGGTTGGTCTGACATCATGAATAAGATGAAACATCAAATTTTGTGACTTGTTATCTAGTTGATGAACTTTGATTATCGTTGATTCGATTGGATATATTTCTACTATATGCTATCAATTCATACACTTTCGCCGTTCTAAGCCTTGTTAATCTGTAGCTTCCACTGTGGTGCCTTGAAAGCGCGAATATACGGTATATAGATGGTAGGTTTCTCCTAGGAATATAAGCCACTAATCCAACCCCTTTGTCAATTCGTAAAGTTGATTTTTTCCACGAAGAATTGAATTTAAAAGGTGCCTTGAGTATTATTCTCATGCAATCCATTCTTCGTTAGAAAAGTTGATATGGCGTGTCAATTCTCCTGACCCGGACAAGAAGAATATTTGTTAACCTCAGTGATGATCTATAATTCAAAATATCACCATATTATTATCAATAGAAAACAATAAAAACAGTCATAAAATATGCAAATCATCACAGCAATAACATAATATATGAATAGGTCTTTTCATGATGATCAAATCACCAGGTCATGATAGTCGAATTGGATGGACGTGGTAAACTCCATTCTTGGAAATGATATTTTTCGCAATATCCTTCATGAGACTATAATTTTTCAGATTTTCATTTGCTCTAATCGATTGTAAATTGCGTTGAGATCTCTCGAAAGCTTCACTACATATCACTTTGACCATTTTAATCTCGTGTTCAGCTGATGAATAATTCTTTTCCATAGATCGAGTGGCTCTCGAAATAGTGACAATCATCGAGTATATATCAATAGCTGAATTAGCTAGTCTGGTGAGGAGAAATTGTTCACTAATTATATTTTTGTTGTATTTGATGAGCAAATGTTCTACAGTTGCTCCAAAATTTTCGATACTTTTTGTGACCAGAGTTGCTGAGTCTCTCAATTCAGGAGCAACATGTTCACTGATGGATGGACCAGAGCCTAGACCAACAGCTCGAAAAGCACGTCTAGTTGATTCCCCAAAAATCAGTTCCAGATTTGCAACTGGATTTTTGAATGCTTTTTGCAATTCTTTCAAGTGTAGGCCAGCATTTTGGAGACCAGTCAAAGCAATGAATAAGCGCAAAATATCATTTGCTCCTTCGAAAACTCGAAAGATACGCAAATCTCGCATAATCTTCTCTACACCGGACTCACGCATGTATCCCATTCCACCCATGATTTGCATGGTCTCATCACAAACATTCCAGGCAGCTTCGGATGAGTAAATTTTGCCAATCGCTGCCTCTAGATGACATTCTTTGGAACCAGAGTCTATATTGCCAGCTACTATGAAGCCAATTGATTCGGTTGTATAGTGAAGCATCGCCATTCTAGCAAGCTTTTCCTGGACATTCTCGAAAGATGATATTTTACTTCCGAATTGAATTCGATCATTGGCAAACTGTGAAGCTTTTTCGATTAAAGTTCTCATCGTCCCAGTGAGGAGACCAGCCATACCATAACGTCCACCATTAAGAACATTCATGGCAACTTTGAAACCTCCACCAATTTCACCTAGAACATTTTCCACTGGAACTTTAACATTATCCAGATACAAGGCAACTGTATTGGAACATCTGAGTCCCATTTTATTCATCGGCGGTGAGCTGCTTATTCCACCAAAATCTCGTTCAACGATGAATGCTGTTATCTTATCTTTCACTTCACCATTGGGCATTGTGACTGGAGTTTTGGCGAAAATAGTGAACACCTCAGCAAGTCCACCGTTTGATATCCATATTTTTGAGCCATTGAGTATGTAGTGTTTACCATCAGGACTTAATTCAGCACGAGTTTTGATTGATCCAGCATCCGAACCAGAGCCTGGCTCTGTCAGAGCAAATGCTGCAAATTTTTTACCAGTAGCAAGATCAGGAAGATATTTTTGTTTTTGTTCTTCAGTGCCACACATTATGATCGCTCGATAGCCTATACCATGAACTCCAAGAGTAACCGATAAACCCAGATCGTATTGACCAGCAATTTCACTTAAACAGAGAGATTGAGTTGCATTCATTCCAGCACCTTCATACTGCACTGGTACGATAGCTCCAAACGATCCCATTTCTAGTGTTAAAGGAAAAAGGATTGAGTTCAAAAGAATTTGATGTGATAGAGGAGAGGTAATGGCCGAATATTCGAGATAGTCTACCATTTGGATTTGAAAATCGACATACCTGCAAGCATTCTGTAACTTTCAGCTTTAACCTCTCCTTTCTCATCATTTTCGAGAGCATCATTAAATTCGGTGAAAAATTTAAGATTTGATTCACGCATCATGTTGATTGTCTCCAACTGATCATCATCCAATACATCTGGAAATGGAAAAACTTGCCTCAAAACGGTCTGACCACTGAACATTCCCATCACAAACGAAGCTGGCGGAGGCTTTTTAACAGTTTCACGATCAGATTCTTCTGATAATTTGGTAGATGTTGATTGTGATCGAACATGTAGATCGGTTTGCCTCAATCGAGATAATTCACTTGAATTCCAACAGGATACTGATGGACTTCTGGTTGCAAGACGAATAACTCTCAATGAACTAGCCATCTTACTTACAAGCAAAATTAAAACAAGGAAACAAAACGATAAAAAAATTTCAACTTCAGCAACAATAACAATAACAAACTGAATCATGTGATCAGCATAGCAAGCAAGTATGCTAGAGAAGCAGAACGAGGTTCAAGTTGTGCTAACTGAGCTAAGTGAGCTGGAATGTCACCTCGTTCAAGCTTAGTCAGTGTTTTTTTTAATGATAAGGTATTGGACGAAATAGGTGAATGACAGAAAAATCATCATTTTCGAGTGTGATATCTTGAGCTAAAGACATTTGGCAAGAGTATTGAGTGTTGAAAATTCGCCCGCTCTCGAGGTCGTCCTAGTAACCGTTCGATTCACAACACAATCGTGGAATTTTGATCAGGATGAAAAATTTACTGTCAATCAGATTTTTGATCTTGATTATCCACTTAATGCTCTTGGTGAATCATATCCGCGATAAAGTAAGTCTAAAAGGTCTTGTTTTGGGAAATTTCTTTTCACATTCTTCTCCGTTCTAGAATGGTGATACAAGATTGTGTTTCGTGAAGAGCCAACTTACATCGGATTTCGAGCCAAGCCCCACACAGTTAAGATTTTTGCAAAAATACAGTATGAAATACTAACACAAATATCCATCTCCTTTACAGATTGAGGAACAGTTTATACACTTCGATTGTACTAGTGATCTTTGAAGTAATAGTTTGCATGATTGGAGTATCAATTTTCTATCCATTTGTTGGCCTCTTTTGTAAGTGATCTGTATGTGCTCTAAATTGCATTTTATGAAGTTATCTTCTCCATTTAGCTATATTTGCTCATGGTACTGCAACATTGGTTCTACTATATGGAAACGAATGGAGCTGTTCATTTGCGTGGTGGTTGATGAGTGAATCTTGTCTTTTACCAGTCCTAGGAGAATTAGTTCTTTTTTTACGATTGATAATTTCTCGCATGTATTAATATTAAAAATATCTCAATTTGAACAAAAAAATACATCGAATTAAAAATTCAAGACTTGCAGATCACATTTGATTCAACATCTATTTAGCAGTTAAAAGTTCATTCTTCCTCATTTCCTCTTTAAGTTCGCGTACGGCCTTGTAATATGATCGCTTTTTTTCGATGAGATCCTTGTAATTTTCACTCAATTGATCTTTACGGAACCTTTCTGTCTGCTTAATTCTATCAACTTTCACCTGAGCTTGCCTAATATTCTCTACGATCTGCTCAAACTGACTCATGAATTGATCCTTGGTCTGTGGGGAGGCCATAGCACTGAATAGACAGAAAAATCTCTGATCAGTTATGAATATAGGAGGAGCAGAAACGATTACTTACTGATTGAAATTATTAAGAATCGAGTCTAGTAGAGAGAGTTCTTTTTCCAAATGTATTCGTGTGTCTTCCAACTGATTGTAAAGAATGTAAAACTTTTTTGTTTCGAAGTGTTTTGAGGCAACTAGAAAGAATGAAAGAAGGAGTAAACTTAAAAGCATTATTATATCAATCTTGACTAACCTTGATTATAAAGTTCAACCAGCCGTTTCTGATACTGATTCAATTCAGCTCTAGAAGGAATGTCATCCAAAGTTCGTTGAAAAGTAGCAACTTCTCTATTCTTAGCTGCAAGCTCCAGCTTTATTTCTTTCAGTTTATTAGTTTCCTTATCTAATTCTTTTTCTAACTCATCTAGGTCCTCCTCATCTTCAGGTTCTTCACTGAGTCTAATGTATTGTTTTATCTCACGATCCATTCGCTTCTTCTCTTGCTTGCATTTCTGGTGGAAAAGGTCTTTCTCGTGTTTGATTGTCTCCAGTTTCCTCAATGAATCAATGCGCTCATTCCTTTCTTTGTCACTAGTTCCATTCTCATCAAAAATTCTTCCCTGTTGTTCCATAATCTTCTTGATAGCCTCATTTATCGAGGACAACTGTGCATCATTCTGGCTATGAACTTCTTGACACTACAGAATAAGAATTAGAACTTCGTTCAGCGGGGAGCATTTTGGAGGAAAGCTATCTCACCTCTTTCAATTCTCCATTCAACTTTTGTATCTCTTGTTGGAGACTCTTTTTTCTCTCTTCGAGCAACAGTAAAGAGCTATCGAGAAAATTTTAATCAAAATTCAGCTATAAAAAATAATTGATTCTCACTTTTTCTTCGGTTCTGCTGCAGCTTTAGAAGATCTAACTGCTGGAATTGGAGCTACTCTAGGCTTAGGTTTGGGCACTGGTTTTGGTTTCTCGTCAATAGTTCTAGCAAAAGAAAGGAAAAAAGGTCGGTTGGTTAGTTGGTAGGGATTGTGAACCAGAATAGAGAGTAAAAGGGAATCTTTCCAGGATCCCCACGCTCACTTTTCTCTATTGAGATTCGACACAAGATCAGTTGTGAGCACATCAGGTTTCCTCTGTTCCTGAGCTTTGGCTAATCGAATAGAATTGACCACATAGCTTGTCTTGCCCATATAGATAGATGTGAATGAATTCCAAATCCTATTCTCCATCTCCTAAGGAAGTGAACAATATTTGTGTGAGTGATGATACAAGAGAAGTTTGCTATCTCAACTCACTTCAACCATACTGCCCAAATTGCCCACATGAGAACCATTTTCATCTAAAGACAAATCCTTCGTTGATTGTCTTGTTATACTACCTCCGATTCTGATTGTACCAGAAATTTTCCTCGCAGTTCGTAGCCACAAAATAAATGAAGAAGTCAATTTATAATGGAACTTTTCATCGTTGGATTTCTAATGGAGATTGTAAATTTTTAGACAATTAGCAAGTATCCTTCTGTCTACCATTATGTAAAAGAGGTGAAATTTACCTTAACTTCGAATAAATGGATGGAATCCCAGCAACCCTTTATCTTAGTAGATCCATCCACTTGATGCTTAATTAGAAGTGCTCCAGCAAAACTTTCTGATACTTTTTCCTCATCAATTGGCCAAAGGTATACAGAAGAAACGCCCCCCTCATAGTACATTTCCCGATATTGAGCGAATGCGGTATTTGCTTCGATTTCCAATTGTCTCAACTCTTCAGTAGGCAATGTTCCATCTTCTATCTCTGGATCATATGTATTGCTCCACGGAGATCTGGAACAAATAGAAGGATTATTATGATAATAAATACAGAAGAAGAAATAGAAAAATGAATCCATAAAAAATCGATGCATAATAGCAGTTCGGGTTTGAAGTAACGAATTGTTCATGTTAGTGATCAGTTTTCCTATCTCTTTTGATTTTCTTATCGAGTTATTCATTTCCGAAAAACAAAGCATGCATGGAAAAAATAAATTTATCTGAGGTTTGATTTGGAATTCATGTGTATCATTTTTCAATCCTCTCCGTCTAATGAAAGAAATTGTTAGCTACAAGAGCAAAGTAAAAGTCTCAACCAACCTGTACGAATCTCCATCTCGATTGTAATCACAGAGAAGATAATCTTGTCCAGTACTTTTGTCTCGAGCTACTTTAAGAGGCTGATCCACCGAAGATAACAAATCTTCCTCTAATTTGGGAGCCTGTTGGGAAAAATTGATCAATATGGATCTGTTAAGGAAACACAGATAATTCAGGTAACAATCCCTCTCTGTCTGTATCAATTAGAATAGAAGAGTTATCCTATCAAATGAATACTTACAAGACTAATCAAATCACCTAGATTCTTTTCAACTTGTTGTGGAGGTAATCTTCGAATAAGATCCAGAGCATGGTCTAATTGATCATTCTGTATCGAGAAAAGAGGAATGAATAAGAGTTGCACAAAACTAGGGGATCAGTGGATACAAAAATGAGAAAGAGGAGAAGAAATTAGATTCAGAATTCTTACTAACCATAATTATCTGATTATGATAACTTGGGCTTGATTTATCTGTACACAATCACAGTATTCTTCAACACCAACATGAATCGTGAGAATCACCTGATCAAAGGTGAAACTTTGTTATCGCACAGAACGTAGTTGAAGTGAGGTAAAAACGGAATGTCAACACAAGAAATATCTGATATAGCCTATATTTCTGATAAACTGATGGCTAATTTCAAACAAAAGTCGAACAATTAAGAGCAAAATTTCAATCACAACCAATCATTCAAAAGAAACGAAAATAAAATAGCTCATTTATACAATATTGAAAATACGCCTCGAACATGATCTCCAAATGATAATCAATCTCGCGAGAACATGAGAAAGTGACAAGCTGTCATAGAGATTTAGTCACTTGATGAAAATTCTGACTAGATATACACAAAAGTTGACCAAATATTTGCAATCATCAAAACCTTTGATTCAATTTAAATCATTCAAAGAAAGATGTCCAAGACAACCGGTTGTTTATTATTATTTTCTCGGTTTGTTTACTCTTCAAAACATGCTTCTTATGACTCCATGTGACATGGCGGCGCTTCACATTACAGCATGTCTTGGATCACATGTGGCGAATGGAATTGAAAATTTAAATGACAATCAAGAATTAATCTGTTGAATTAGTAATATATACAGTTACACACAGGACATAGTTAAAGTGAATATTTTGTGAACGTATTCGTTATCATGGTCAAGAAACGAAAGGGAAAGGTAAGGTGTAAATGTCCATCTATCGATATCTACTTATCGGATGTCATAATTTGCTTTGGTGAATAAAATTTGATCAAATTATTTTTGATTATATTTTTTTTGTGGTAGAGTAAACGAGGCATTGATCCTGGTGAACCAGAGGAAGTTCGCAATGCTCCACATACATTCGTTATCAAGAGAGGAAAGGTTGGCAAGCATGGAACACAACTGATGTTGGACATGAGAAGAGTGATGGAGCCAAACACTGCTTCCAGTTTAAAAGTGAAAAAGAAAAATGTGATCAAAGATTTTCTTGCCGTGGCATCAATATTTCATGTCACCAATCTTATTGTTCTGACAAGAACCAGCAAGGCCATGTACATACGATTCTGTAAGATACCTCATGGACCAACATTAGTTTTTAAAGTTGAAAAATATTCTCTCTGCCGTGATGTGATCTCAAGCCTTCGTAAAGCGGTTGTTGTGCCGAATCTTCATGTTTTTGCCCCTTTTTTGGTGATGAACGGTTTTTCTAAATCATCTCCGGAAGATATGAAAACAACTCTGATGACCACATTGTTTCAAGAAATGTTTCCCGCCATTGACGTCAAAGCTGTCAAAATAACTGCTCTCAAGCGGTGTGTTTTGCTCAATTATGATGAACAAACTAACACTCTAGAGTTTCGACATTTTGTCATTCGAATCAAACCTGTAGGAATATCTAAACCAATTAAGAAATTAGTGTGTGGTAAAAGATTACCCAATTTGGGTAGCTTAGCATCGGTTGAAGAAATTTTTGAAAAGAATATTGCACTTAGCGAATCTGAAGGCGAAGGTCTTGATGAAGTTGAAGAAGAAAGACATGTTACTCTTCCTCAAAGTGTACCAACTAGGGGTAACTTATTGAATGAACGAAGTGCAATAAGGTGAGTTACTTCTACAATCTAATGATCTCTGAATAACTTAGTAAATCTCTAAATTTTTTTCAGGTTGACAGAATTGGGTCCTCGCATGACTTTGAAATTGATTAAAATTGAAGACGGTCTTATGAAAGGCAACGTTCTCTTCAAAGCCTAGCTCATCGAATCATCCATATTTTCTATTCTTTTTGATTTTTTACCTATCTAATTAAACTGAGCGTTTCATCCTATTGTCTTTACCAGTATTTACTCTTTACAAATCATCATCTCATCATCATGAGATATTTCTTGATAGAGCTTCGAGCATTTTTCTCCATGCGAACAGATTAGTATAAGAATCTTTCTGAAGAATCTCACAAAGCGCTTTCTTCATAGTTAACTGAATTGAAGAGGAATTTCTCTTAATTTCTGAATTTATTTCTCTCTTTTTTGTCTGATTTTGTAAAATCACTGAATATCTTGTGAGTGACCAGTTTATCATGACAGAAAGTAAAAAACACGATCCGACGTTGATTGTTTAGTGAGGCTTCTCATCAGAAATGTGGAGAATCTTATGCATCACCGTAGGAAGACTCCAGTGACTGGCAATTGCAACTGTTAGAGTATTAGAGACGGAAAATTTCTAGGATCAAAGCCTTTTCCACCTAAACTCACGTTTTTCCTTCTCATATGAGGTTTTAAAGAGCCCACCTGCTAAAAGCTAGAATCCCATTTTTTCACCAGGTCCTAATAAATTTAGATTATTCACATGAAAAAATTTGCATCTTGAAATATGTTAAATGCTTTCAAAATTCATGAATCAGCTTTCAAAAACGTTTTGAATTGATATGGATTCCATTCAAAGTCTGTCTCTCTAATACATGTATTCCCTCTTTTCGTTCTGCAAAACATGCGCCTTTTTTTGATGCGGCAATATTATTGTTTACTCCAGCTGATATCCATCAAGTTGTGAGTTTTTGCAAGTTTTTACTGTTTCTTTGGAAGTTGCAGATTGAAACAAAATGTTCATATGAAAAGTTTTTGTTGCTGATATTCTTCAATAAATAATTTCCTTAGATATATTCTGATACTGTGATGATGGATGGTATATATTCTCTGGTCGTGAAATTGATTGATAGTAATGAGTGTTTTCTGAGTATTTCAAAGAAATACTTTGATCGGTTTCCTGTAAGTTCTGATTTGGATTTGAAATTATTGTGATTGATCTGATTTTGACATTCTGTCCTGCAGAAAACCGATGGCTCATGTGTACTCAAAATAAATTTTGATGGAAAAAATTGCTATTTCTCAGCTCATCGACACGATGAAAAGGAGGCAGACGTTATACATTTTCCCCGTATCTTGGCGGAAAATTTTGACCTAATCGATCAACAAGGTATAATGGTGAGATTTATCAATGATAATGTTCCTGAATGTACTCGCTGTATACTTGAAATGACCGAGAATCCTGGTTCCTTTGATCTTGTATCGATGCAAGACGATCTCATCACAAAAATTCGAGTGATCCACTCCGACATGATACTCCCATATGTGATAGGAAGTCAAAATGTTTTACACTTCAGAGTTAGAAAAATTCAACCTGATGCTGAAGTTGTACGACTTGTGAAAAATACTCATGTTGAAATTCATGAACCTTCTACAAATTCTGGTGATAATACTTGGCAAGTTCGTGGAAATTCTAAGCTTGCGGATATCATATCATCTTTCTTTCCATCACTTCTACAACAAACTTCCGAAACAAATTCATCTTCTGATCCAGATGATGGAGTTGATTGTATTGATGGCATGCGATTTCGACCTTGTGCATTAAGTTCCTCAACTCAGAGAAAAGTTTTCAATCTCATACCAGCCCCAGAAAATATCTCTAGTTCAAAAACTTTCAATACTGTTTGGATCAATCCTGATGATTTAGATTCAAACGCTGTAGGTAATATAATTCTAGGTTTGCTAGTGAAGCTATTGTCGCCGAGCGAAAAGATGAAAATGGAACACAAACGTCCTGATCTTCATCCATCAAAACCAATAGATTCAATTGGGACCAAAGAGGATAACCTTTTCCAGAGGTCATATGTGTCCATCTCAACTGATCCATCTTGTCCAATCGGTGGAATTCTAGTCAGTGATAACCTCCGCTTGCAAATGGATTTGCCCTGGAATAGCAAACTTTGTCTCCGGGCTTTGGATCCTCAAGAGAATCACGGCAAACAACTTCAGTCCATCTTTCTATGTCCCATCGAAATGCATTCCCATTTGAGCATTGAAACCATACGAAACTTTTTCACTGATTACGTATCAAAAAATGGTCACTTAATGGCGTGTCGTGGGTCAACCATAGAGATTGGCAGGGAACACTTCTTTATTGCTACTGATCCCGCTAGACCATGGATATTGATCAATAGGCAAACACTCAAAAAATTAGATATCCGCATTAATAATAAGCCTCATCATCGTATGAACACTTCATGGGGTAAAAGATTACCACTCACAAAGCCACCCACCTTCTCGATGGATAGTTCTACAGAAGTTGATGATCATCTCTCATCTCAGCATGGAGATGAATCTTTCATCCCATGGATGGAGGACACCCTCAGAAGAGTGGAAAATTTCCTGTTTGATGAGCTGAATGAGAGTCAAATTGATCGCTCTTGTCTGTCATCAACCAGGAAATCATTGCTAATCTGTGGGTCGAAAGGCAGTGGGAAAACTGTCATGTTGAAACACATCCTTCGACAGGTTGAAAATAGATTATCTACTCCTCTCTTCATCCGGACAGTTCCATGTAGCATTTGGAAAAGTATGCAATCCATCAAGAAGCAATGGTCTTTGATTCTTGCTGACTGTGTCTTTTTCCAGCCTTCTGTCTTGATCTTTGAAGATCTTGATTTAATGTCACCAAACATAACCAGGCATGAAGAAGTGCCCAGCGTGGAATCGATTGCTTCACTGAGAATTGCTAATATATTCATTTCATTTGCAAAATTGTTCGATGATTATACCAGCAAATTTGGCTCAAGAGTGGCTTTCATTTCAACCTGTCAAAATCAAACCTCTCTGAATCAAGTGCTCGTACCACTCCGAGGAAGACGTGCATTTTCAGATATAATCAAATTAGCTCCCCCTGATTCATATCAGCGGGAAAAAATTTTGGAACACCTTTTGACACAACAGAATGTGCAGGATTATCTGTCCGATCGAAATTGGACGAGACAAATAATCCGGCAAACTGAGGGTTATCTTGTTTCGGATCTAATTAATCTGGTTGACAGTGCTATTCATCATGCAATCTCCCATAATCGTAGTGAAATGCTAATCAAAGATGACTTTGCTCACTCTTTCGATAACTTTCGGCCTACCAGCATGAAAGGATCCAAAAAAGGAATAGGACCAGTTAAATTGTTGAGTGATATTGGTGGTCTCCATGAAGTGAAAGAAGTTCTTAAACATACTCTCCTAGAGCCTATTAAATATCCAAATTTGTTTGCCAAATGTCCAATTAGACCTCCACGTAACGTTCTCATCTATGGTCCACCTGGCACCGGTAAAAGTGCCCTTGCCGAAGCACTTGCTAACGAGAGTAAAGTTGATCTGTTGAAAGTTCGTGGTCCCGAGCTGTTATCAAAGTATATCGGAAAAAGTGAAGAATCTATTCGAGAGCTGTTCGAGCGGGCACGTCAAATGAAGCCATGCATAATATTTTTTGATGAATTCGAATCATTAGCCCCACGCAGAGGACAAGATACGACTGGTGTGACTGATCGTGTTGTTAATCAACTTCTCGCTCAAATGGATGGTGTTGAAACCATTGATCAAGGAGTGTATGCAATTGCTTCCACTTCTCGTCCGGATCTGTTGGATCCCGCTCTATTGAGACCTGGTCGATTTGATAAAGCGTTAAGGTGCAATTTTCCCAATGCCTGTGAGAGACTGGAGATATGGAAAATTCTAGGACGCACAGTCAACTTTGATCCCAATCTAGATGAAGAACTGATCAAAGACATAACGGAATACTTTACGGGGGCTGATGTACGAGCCTTACTCATAAATTGCCAGTATGCAGCTATCGATGATTTTGAAGCATCGTGTACTGATTCAAAGCCAACTGCTGAGGAAAAAGCATCCATAGTCATCAAAGAATCACACGTTTTGAAGGCAAGAGAAAAAACGAAGCCTTCTCTTGATTCTGCAAAGCGACAAGAATATGACTACATGTGAGTAATTTATTCCTTCTATGAACTTTGAATGGGAATTATGAATTTTTCTTAATCAATACTCCTTCATTCCAGCTATGGTCGATTTTCTGGTGAAATTCCAACAACATTGCCTTCTCAACAAACAGCCACACTAAAGTAACGAAAACTTTGCCTGCAGCAACAAATCGATTATCCATTTGAAATGTAATTACAATATTTTTCTTCAATATAAAAGCAGACCTAGAAGTCGAGCTGAAGATGTTTAAGTAAATGAGATTTCGTAACTTTCATCTTTCATAGAATTGATCAAGGCCATCAGATTACTAGTTGTAGTTGTTATCACGTCCTGCAAGGAAACATGAGCTATTTTATTGGCGATACTTTGAAATCATTGTGCAAAAATTCAGGTCCAAGAAACTGACAAACTGTGAGAGCTGATCAGGTCTCTCGTTTGCTGTGAAGGCTTGGCAGTTGCCACAAATATGGATCAATAATAGGCTCATTCAAGAAGTGAACTAAAGAATGTTCTTTCATATTCGGAAAAGTTTTCTCTTCTAGATCATGGAGGTAACTCGTTTTGAGTTGGAAAACTAAGCCTCAATTTGAAATTGCCAGAAGGCATACCCATGAAAACTTGGGTACCAAGTCCTCTGTATAGTTTCGTCATTTATCATAATATTTTCTCTCTTTGAGTGAATCTGAGAAATTTGATAGTGAGGAGGCAATTCGTCAATTCGAAACTTTGGTCAAATTTTGTGACTTATCTAGTTGATGAACTTTGATTATCGTCGATTCGGTTGGATATATTTCTACAATGCTATCAATTTATATAGATGTTTTTGTGATCATTTTTCATCTTTTCACTCCAACTTCTTCAATAGATCCTGGCACAGTTATTCAAATCGGTAATAACGTTATCAACACAGGGCTAATGATTCACAAGTTCAAAAAGTTCATGAGTGAAAATGATGGACGTCAATTGCGAATCAAGGTGAGCGGTGGCTGTGTAGATGCAGGACATCAATCAGAAGATAAAAAAGCGGGAGGTCTCGTTCTTACGCCATACGTGAATGAAGATTGTGGTGTACATCCATGGACAAAATGGTTTTGGGATGGAGATCATCTGAAAGTTGGTTGGACACTTGATGACCCTGGTACTTATGGATGTTTAGGCTTTTGGGATGAAAGTAAAGCACCAGATGTAAATGTTTACGCTTGCAATGATGTGAGCCCTTTTCTTATTCGCTTTCATCCCAATCAATTTGATTTCTCCCGTTTGGAATTATACTTTTCTATTCACTCTAAAGTACATCCAACCAAATGTCTCGGAATGTATAATAAGAATCTTGAAATACACCCAAGTTATCGTGGAAGTAACAACAAAACAGTTCACCGAGATGTTTTTCAGCTCCAAGAGTGCCATGGTCTAGATCATCAATCTTTCTACCTCAACAATAAGCAATTCGACATAATAGATAATATCAAGCAAAAAATATTCGGACCAGAGGGAATGGTCGCATGGAGCAAAGAAAAAGATAGCAACTGTACCTCAGCTAAAATTAATAGAATCGAGGTCAACTGATAACCTGAATTTCTGGTTAAATTTTTCTATGAGCTTATCTTGAGAAATAAATTGGCTCTCCCATTTGACTGTTTGTGTAGCTTTCAAAAATTCTTATTATTTCACCAACTTCAATCAATTCGGATTAATTGACCTTCAGAATATCTTCATTATCCGTTGGCAGGCAACTGAGAGCAATTTTTTGCTTGCCTTTTATTTTTCTACTCAAGACAGTTTTCGAAAAATATTCATCTTATGATTCATCTTCTGATCCGGATGATGAAATTGATTGTATTGATGGCATAAGATTCCGACCTTGTGCATTAAGTTCCTCAACTCAAAGAAAAGTTTTCAATCTCATACCAGCCCCAGAAAATATCTCTAGTTCAAAAACTTTCAATACTGTTTGGATCAATCCTGATGATTTAGATTCAAACGCTATGGGTAATATAATTGTAGATCTGTTAGTGAGGCTGTTGTCTCAGGACAAAAAGATGGATTAGAAATGTCCTGATCTCGTCCTCAATGGTCCACCTGGCACCGGTAAAAGTGCCCTTGCCGAAGCACTTGCTAACGAGAGTAAAGTTGATCTGTTGAAAGTTCGTGGTCCCGAGCTGTTATCAAAGTATATCGGAAAAAGTGAAGAATCTATTCGAGAGCTGTTCGAGCGGGCCCGTCAAATGAAGCCATGCATAATATTTTTTGATGAATTCGAATCATTAGCCCCACGCAGAGGACAAGATACGACTGGTGTGACTGATCGTGTTGTTAATCAACTTCTCGCTCAAATGGATGGTGTTGAAACCATTGATCAAGGAGTGTATGCAATTGCTTCCACTTCTCGTCCGGATCTGTTGGATCCCGCTCTATTGAGACCTGGTCGATTTGATAAAGCGTTAAGGTGCAATTTTCCCAACGCCTGTGAGAGACTGGAGATATGGAAAATTCTAGGACGCACAGTCAACTTTGATCCCAATCTAGATGAAGAACTGATCAAAGACATAACGGAATACTTTACGGGGGCTGATGTACGAGCCTTACTCATAAATTGCCAGTATGACCAGTATTATTATTATTGCATGATTATTGAGTATTGCATGCACCTGTGAGTAATTTATATCTATCAGAAATTTATGAATTCCCCTGATCATTACTCCTCTATTCCAGCTATGGTAGATTTTCTGGTGGAATTCCAACATCGTTGCCTACTAAACAAATGGTCACACTAAAATAACGAATATTTCGCCTGCATAAAACTTTTTATAGCTTTGAATTCACACTTTCTCTCTCAGTCACCAATTCGATTAATTAAAACTGATTATGTGTGAAGATAAATTGAGACTATTTTTGGAGATTTACAACAAAATGATTATCCATTTAAAATGTAATTACAATATCTTTCTTCAATATAAAAGCAGACTTAAAAGTGCGAAAGTTGATGATTTATACAGCACTAGTAAATTGATGATGTAGGAGAGGCAAAATGATCACTGAGAATTTCACTTTTATCACTTGGTCAGTTAATAAAAAAAAATCATAAATGCTCCATACAATGCTCTTTGGCCATAAGGCTCGCGTCTTAATAGAAGAGCATAAGAGGAAGAAAAATTCAAGAGAACTGCTTGTTGAGTTCCCAAATTCATTCAATGATTCGCAATCAGAACTTTCAATAATGGACTTTTGCATGAGCTCTAGTGAATCATATTCACCAGCTGAGCTCATTAGAAATGATGATTTGATGTTCTGATAATTATCACCTCGCTAATTGATCGTTTTAGTGTTGTGAATAGTAATGATGATAGGGCTGTAAAGAGTCAGCATCTTCGAATACCTCCATCGGGTAGAGGTCTTCGGCTTGGACTTGAATGGAGCCGGAAGTCGATGCACAGGAACTTTGTGCATCTTCATTTTGATCACCTTTATACAGCCACGGTAAAAAGAATGAGGGATTAACAATTGCTCTTTTAGTGGCTGGATTAGAGTGTCGAAAATATGAGCTACCATGACCATTGAAGAGATGAAATTTTGAGTTTTTGGGCAGCGTTCCATAACTTGACCCGGATAAAGATGAAGTATGTAGACCTAGCTGTGAAGGTGTTCGACCTTTTCTCACTTGCGATGGAACTTTCATGCAAAGTCTCATCTTGCGTAAGTAGAGACAAATTATAAGTATTACGGCTGATACGATGTTGGCACATACAGTGGCCATATTGTTTTGAGAACGAAAAGATGATGAATAAGAGATACCCAGAGCCCATATACACCATACAGATGCGACAAGTAGACAAGACACCGCAATCCAACGTGGTCCACGGTAATCATGAGGATTGCCCCATGAAACGAGAGAAAGAATCAGAGTTAAACCAACCAAAACGATTATATAAACCAATGAAACAATTGATTCTGTTTGAATAAATGCATCAGTATGGGGCCATGAACAGGTATTACTCTGATAATTTGGCTTCGGTGGGATAATGAATAACCAAACGAGAGTTAATATCATTTGTAGGCAAAGTAAAAAGCAGGCCACAACAATGAGTCGAGAAGGTATGAAAGGCTTGAGTTTATCAACACCTTTGTCTCGAAGAGCCGTTAGACGACGAACATTGAGAACTTTGGCGAAAAGTGCACTGAAAATCATTGTATACGTTGTGGGCATGCCAATTCTTCGCAAAATGCAGACAACAGATGAAGTAGGTAAAAGGTAAGTAAAATTGATGGCAAACAGAATTGTGATTCCAAGAAGTATCATATACTCAAGGAGGCAACTTTTAGCTGGAACCGGAAACACGAGATGAAAGTAGAAGCCACAAGCGATTATCAGTATGATTCCAAGAGCAGAAAGACTGACCAAAGTTAGATACCATCCTCCAGAGATGTGGAGATATTCTAGCTTATTAGTCCAAGACTTATCCGAAATTCTGCTACTTTCATCAACATCGAATGGATTAATGCTATTAGGGCCTTCAGATTTATAACATTTGGCTATGCACTGATCTCGTGTGTTGGGAAGATTCGGTTCACCCAAAGCTCGTACGAATGAACGTGAGCTGGCGGATTGATCAACATCCAGATTACTGTGTGGGTCCACAATTCTGGATTGACGAATTTTCAAGCATTTATCGCAGCCCGACAGAGGACATACAGAGGGCTTGTATGGTACAGATTTGTTAAGTAGTTGACTTTTCCCGGTTTCACTATTGAATCCAATGATGTGCTGGTAAGTGATATCATGAGGATCATTAAACAATAACTTGGTTAAGGCCAGCTCTATCGAATCATCAGTCTTACGACCACGACTTATTCTCAATTTTATGAGTTCACGCAACGAGCGATCCTCGAAACGAAGATCTCCAAGATAATTGGTTTCGAATTCCCGACGTGTTATCTTAACTAGATCTGGACATAAGCCGGATTGTTCTGCGCAACGGCTTGCCCAAGCCTCACGAAATGCGTGAGTCAAGATGAATACTGTTTGAATTAACGGCATGATCTGATTTGTTCGCCATAAGGAATCCATTTGAGATTCTAATGAAACTGGTTTCTCGTGCTTCAATTTCTCCTGAATAAGTTCATCTAGCCATGGGATGGAATGATTGATACCAAATTGATTCAAATATTTCCAATATTCTTCAAATTCTCGAATTGATCCAGGATAGGTAGATAGTGCAGATATTTCTATCGATGAATTGGAGAACGGTCGGAGTGAAGCTGGTTCGGGAAGAGATGATAGTAACCATTGACGCTTGGATATCGATTCTTTACGATCAGACATTATTTCGAGTAAGCAATGCACTGATTTTCCACTCCCGATAATCAGTATCGGCACATTTTCAGGTACAATAGTGAGAACGTTGCGTAGAATAGGTATAAATGCGGCAGAATAAGGCTTCGTTTGAAGATCCCCTTCAGTTTCGGGTAATCCTGGCAGACTTTGAACATGCTTAAGGCATAGCGGCTGATTCAGTGAAGCTTGACCGAGTAACTTGAGAACTTGAAGAGAGTGCTCATCCGAAGTGTGAATGATGGCTATTTGGTGCCATTTAAGATCGATTGTAATTTGAAATAGTGTTTTTGCTACCGTTTCAGGGGGCAAGAATGAGTCCAAGTTGAGTGAAATTACTGGCAAATGATAGTTACGAGCGAGAGTGGCAACCCGAGGATCTGATGAGACACCGGTCATGTCGATCACTGAGAATGCGTTCGAATATAGTGGACCATTGTTTTCACAATCGTTTGCTCCACGCTCAAGAACGGGATATATCTTGGTTAAGTAGAATTTTCCAAGCTCTTTGTTGCTACATGTGTCGAACACATATATTCCTATGGATGAGAGAGGTAGGAAAAAGAAAAGATTGATAGTCTAGTAAGTTTTTTGTTTCTTCTTCGAAATAATTTGGAAACATGATGATGAGAATCGGAGCAAAATTTTTCCCAGTGATTGAAGAAAAGTTGAACGATAAGTCAAGAAAGAGAAAGAGAGAAAGATGAATGAAGTTTCTAGCAAGATGACTCGATCAATCAAAAAGAAGAATTGTTGTTGTGAAACTTCCTACTCCATCAGATTACTGACAAGATACTGGAGAGAGAGAGATATTTCAAATGCTGTAATGGTAGCTTTCGGATGAATTGTGCTGAACATATTTCAAAGTGATATCAATTTACTACAGTATACACATCCGGGTTCACTTGGGAATTCATCTTGTTCACAAGTATCATAGGTAATCCTAGTAGTTACATAGAGAAGTATCTTTATTTTCTCACGCACCTTATATGCATATGCTTCCGGAAATAGCAATAAGAAAAATATTTATTGCCATCATACAATATATACAATTGCTTACCTAATTTGACACCGGGAATCAGAGATTCTTTGATTGGAGCACCATTTAAATGACCAGTGTTTTGGTTGATTATCGAGAGTAGCCATTTCATGGCCTCAAATATGACTACACCACGTTCTGATACGCTTCCGCATCCATAGATACCTTGTTTACTAGATCCGTGAACATCGAGTAAACAGCTTAAGTATATATCGGCGTCAGTTCCAATTATTTGAATTGGTTCAGGTCTTGAATTGGGTTTACAGTCTCTCTCCTCATTCCATGGCAAAGCGGATGATGGCGATGGGTGAATAAAATTTTCTTCATCAGCTCTTGAACATAGAACTGATGGTGGAAAATTTGATATGATTGATAAAACTAGAATGCATATCAATGGTACCGGTAAGTATTTGGAATTATTTATAAAAGTAGTTGTGGTAGTCTTGGTATTCATGCTGCCTTATGGTTACGTTGAACATTCGACAATCAAACACATCAAAAACATCACTAATCAGCGTGATCTAATACGATAAGAAAAGAATTTACAAACTCTTCTCATCCCAAGATGCTAAAGATGAATGATGGAGAAGAATGATGATGATGACGATGATGATTAAAAAGATGATACTCGAGGTTTTTATCTCTTTTTACTGTGATTGAACACAATATGTAGGTAGACAGGACAAAATTCCACAAAAGGAACTCAAGAAGCTAACCAAAAAGATATCTTATTTGTCACCGTTGATGATGATGATCTTGACTGGGAACCTTGGTGTGTGAGTGATAATGGTGCAAAATTTCAAACCAAAACATCCGTCAACAAAGGCGTTCAAGAATACATACATCAGGTGAACGAGTGTATCGAATTAACTTTGTTTCACATTATACATACATATATTTACACACACACACACTTACACATACACACAAATCAATTTCATCATCATCACAGTAACATGATCATGTTTCAGAAAATTTATTCCCCAATCAGTAGCTTTCCTCTCACATACCAGATTTATGGATACAGATAAAGATGAACACATATAAAATTAAACACAATCTAGATCCATATAAAATGTAATTACTATACACACTTGACGTTTTGTGGCACAAAAACAACTACTTTCGAACGATGTGGCCAAATTCTTCTTGTTCTTGAAGATGTAGGCCCAAAAAAAAGTTTGGCCACTTTTTTAGCGTACCTTTAACGCATACATGTATATGCGTTTGCGTGGATATCTGAATGCTGCCATCTGAAAAGTTTCGAAACTTTTAGAACTTTTCATGATGATGATGGAAAATTTCATGATGGCTGTAAAAGATGGAGATTCGAATTGTATATTGTACTTTCATGGGTATTGGGAAATAAATTGGAATACATGATTTGTAGAAGACTATTTTATGAATAGAATTTTTATTTCTATTATTTTTCAATAATTCTTATCACGTGTACTTAAAAAAAGCATTTACTTTAAACACAACCATACTCATACCAAGTTGACGAAATGGAATTATTATGATTGTTAGTCAAATTATTACTATTAGAAGTGGTAGTAGTATGATTTCCTCTCGGAGGTGGATTGTCTGAATGATCATTGTCATCGTCATCATTGTGGTTGTGGTTGTTGTTGTTGGGAGAATGAGCATCATCACTGATGATACCATCGTTTCCGGAACCATGGATCTGAAGGGGAGTATTATCACCATGATCAGATTCCTCTTCTGACTGGATACATGGCTCTTGTGAACGATGGAGATGATGGGGCGATGAGATGATATGATGGTGATGATGATGTAGATGCATATGAGAATTTCTTAAAGTAGTTATGTGCGCATAATTGATGTGATCTTCACGATTACATCGCAATTTATACGGTGAACCAATATTGATACTATTACTACGAAAAGATCCGCGAACAAAGTTGCTACTTGGCATGTTGGAATGAGAGTAACCTGGATCAATTCCACCGACTGTGTTACAATCATTTGACCGTACATTTGGTGCCGAAACAGGACTAGTAATCACATTTATGGTCATTCGGTTGTCCACTTGGGTTGTAAGTAGATTGTGCCTCGGTGGTGGGCGAGGCGGAGGTGAAGAGGCGGTGGATCTCCGCTCAACAGGCAATCCATTAGTATTATCATTGGTCTTGATGATGGTAGCTGGCCGAAAATCGGGTTCATGTTGATGATGATGGAAACATTCGCCACTCTGAGAATCATGATATTTGAATGCAGGCTGAGATTCTTGGTGGTGGTGAAGATGATGATTCTGATTATATATCGAGGAAGAAGATTTTGCCAAGATAGGCTGGCATCCAGTAGTAGTAGTGGTGGTAGTAGGGTTATTAGAATTTTGGACCACTGGCTGAGCAATTTTGGACATCATCTTGTGTTGCTGCTCTTCTCTCAACATCGCCTCGAGATGCTCTTTTTCAGCTATCAATCTTTCCTTTGATCGTCTTTCCAGTGAGATTGAATGATCCAGAGCTTTAAATTCAGCTTCCATTTCCTTAATTTTATTCTTCAAATTTTTGTTCTCCCTTCTCTCACTTTCCCGATCCGATTTCAAATTGGCAATCTCATCATCACGCTGGATGAGAATCTCTTTCAAATGTTTAATGTGTTCATTGGATCGCTGTTTTTCCGCTTCCCGTGTACAATGGAATGATTCTTGTTTACAGAAAAGATCATTAATCTGTTGGAGTAGTAAATTTTTTTGAGCAGTTATGGCAACATTTTCCTCCTTCACCCGATCAATATCCATCACTTTAGCTTTAAACTCTTCAATCTCTTGTTTCATTGACTCGATTAATTTGCGACTTTTATCCAACTCTTCATCACGATCTTTTTGCATTAACTCGGAAAACAATGACACAGGCTCACCACAACCATTGACTGCGGTATCAATGCTCAAATGAGATCCAGCAATTGATTCGGTTGTTGATAATTCTCGACGAGCTTGTTCCCGGTATGCTTCCAATGATCGACGGAGTTCATCATTATCTTCATTGATCACTTTCATTTTGTCACATAGATCATCATATTTAGCGCGTAGATGATTGAGTTCCAAATTTTCTTGAACCAATTTTTCAATATCTTTCAAAAGAAACTCTATCTTGTTATTTAGCTCATTATTATTTTCATAGACAGACTTGATTTCATCTTCCAAATCTTTAGCACATTTTTGATAAAATTTACACTCATTTACAATCATCTCATGATTACGCTTGAGACCATCAAAATCGTTTTTCATCTTCTCATAATCATCACCTTCCACCATATTGGTGAGCACATCATTTAAACTGCGTATACGTGCTTTACACAAATCTTTTTCCTCAATTAATTTACTTATTTGTTCATCTTTACTTTTACAATCTAACTCAAGATCTTCCACTTTAATACGCTCACTTTCCAGTTGTCTTCGCAAATTTCGATTAGTCGATCTTGGTGGACTTTTTACCGATGGAGTTGTCATGATGATAAACAATAGTAGTGGATGAGTAGCGGCCAAAATAAAATGGTTAACAGATCAAAAATACACACTCACACAATGAATTAAACAACAGACAAGCAAGAAGAGATCGATGAGAAAACAATTATCATCACACACCACTACCAACCACGACCAGTGAACAATGATCAATAACAATTATTTCCACAGGCACAGAACAAAAAAAAAGTTTCCCTCTGTGTGTGTGTGCAGGGAAAGAGTACCGAAAAGATGTCAATTGTCGGTGAGAGAACACAGACATATACACACATAAAGAAGTGAAAAGTTCAATCAGGCATTATTATTATTATTCAAAATGGACACACATACACACAATATCAGCACGATCTAAGGTTGTGGATTCACCACCACAACCACCAGCATGGTGAAGTAATAGTAGTTGAGAGAGAGAAATTCGAGAAACCTTACATATGTATTTGGAGATGTGGCAGAGAGAGAGAGAAGAGTGTGTGTATGTATATGTATAAGAGAGGGAAATAAAATCCGGATGAGGAGGCCTTGGACTAGCCTGATATGATGATGATTGGAAAGGAAGTTGAAAAAAAAACAATCAAGCAAGCAAGTAAAAGAGAAAGAGAGTCTGTCCGAATTTTTCCATGACCAACTAACAAGAAGAAGTAAAAGAGAGAGAAAAAAAGGGATGCTCGCCACACGGCACAGGCCAATACACATATACACAATCAGTGAACACCTGTTCTAAACAAACTTCCCAAAAACTTCTCTCTCTCTCTCTTCTTAATACATGATGATGATCATCATCATTCTGAATACTCACATCTCTCTTTCTTTTCCTCTCTCTCTCTCTCTCTCTCTCTCTCTCTCTCTCTCTCTCTCTCTCTCTCTCTCTCTCTCTCTATTCAAGTCTGACTCACTTTCTGGTGGATGCAAGTTAGCGTTCTCAGTCTTGCGTTTCGACTGTGAGAACTGACTATTGATGAGAAGCGCCACTAAAACTTTTGGGTTCATATTTTTGGGTTGCTCGGCTTGGGTGAAAAAAATCTTTCTTTCTCTCTCTCTCTCTCTCTCTCTCTCTCTCTCTCTCTCTCTCTCTCTCTCTCTCTCTCTCTTGCTCGACTTGAGCCCACCTTCAATTCTATGGACTGTATTCACGGCGGGTCCTACATTGGCCCTACCTTGCCTGCCATATTCCTTTTCGGTTGACTCATCGGCCTCGCTCAATTGAATATGATGAATAGGGAGAAAAAAATACGGTGGATAGGAGTTCTGTTGGCCAGTAACCTCGTGTGAATATAAATATACATGTATATATATTCAAGTGCATAGGCCATTACTTTTTGCTTTTTGCCGATCATAATTTGAGGATTTAGGGAAATTTTTTGAGAGCAATCTAAAGATCTCAAAATTTGAAAGACTCTCTTATCACGTCCATGTTGTGACATGAATTTTAGATCACACGTTTTGGAGAGAGGAAGAGCTCTTATTGAAGGATTAATTCTCTCTTCCAACTGTTTTTTTGCTCACTTTTTGCTCATAATTTGAGAGAATATGAATGGATGTTGATAATCCTCTAGTTTCCGGTTGATTTATGAGATTATTCATTAGAATATTCTTTTTTATAAAATTTGGAATATTGAGCATTAAATTGACGAAAATCCCAAGATGGGCTCAAAAAAGAATGAATGATTATTTTACGCGACAATAAAATTCACCTACTCAAATCAGTGCCCAAATCAGTCTTAATTGTCGGGTTTATTTGAATGACTCTGCAAGTTGAGAGTTTTTATTTTTTTTTCTACAGATCGATTCAAGGTGCAACCTTAGATAACTCCACTCTTACATGGAAAGAGAGACGAAAATTGAATGCCAATATATATACATATTGAAGCCCAAAAAAAAGTTTACATTTCACTGAAGAGTATTCATGCAACTTGAGAAAAAACAAAGGCGTAGTCCACAAGTACCATTTTCACTTGTCACTTGTTTGAATGACAAAATATTTTACGTCAAGTGAACGTCCTGACATTAGGTCCTGTCATTTTGTCCAAGGTAGTCATATTTCTTGAATTATCAAGATGAAGGTAAAGAATTAACAATCGAATGGACAGGTTCCAAGAAATACAAAAATTTGCTTTAGTTACTCTCTTTTTTCGGAAAAAAGAATCACAGTATAAATGTGAAACAGATTTTTGAAACCTCTTCAAAACAAAGTAGGGTGAATCAATATCAGAATAGATTGACAGTAAAAGTTATCCTGCAAAGAGGAGGTTCTCAATTTTCTTCTCCTAGAAATTGACAATGAAACTGGAAATTTTTTAAGAGCAAATTTCAATAAGTTCCTTGAAAAGTTCAAATTAAAGTTGGATAACAAATGCTCTGCGAATTTTCTCATGGAGAACTCAAACAGGTTCATTGGAGAGGATTTATTCTAATCAATTACCTCAATTGATAATCTAATGATCAGAATCTGAACTTTGGAACCTCTCACAAACAGGAAGAGAACTTTTCTGATGTCAACAAACTAAGAAAATAAAATCATCTTCACCCAAAAGTTATCGAAACGAAATGATTGAGTACATTTCGTCTGATAATAGTATTAGCAAACTTTTAGAAAAACAACGAGAGATTGTTAGAAAAGTTTGCCTGTCCAGAATACTTTTCTCTTCCCTATACATCGATCGAAATTCTCAAAATTCTCCCAAAAAATAATTCAAAATATTCTCTCTCACCTAGAGGTGACCAATCAACATAGATACTAGTAACACATGATGAACACCTGATCAACCTGTTCACTTGCATATTCCCGCTAAAAAAGAAATGCTCCTCCTCACTTTTTGATTGGTTTGCCAAAAAAAATATTATCATCACATTGCAGCATGTTTTTCTTGAGGTGAATTGTTGCTGTTCAAATTGATCATGATTGTATCACAATCATTGTGATCATATATAATTTGAGTGATGGAAAAAGATCGAGTTTTGTTTGGCCAAATAGTTGTTGGACCTCCAGGATCGGGAAAGACCACTTATTGTGCCACCATAAGCAAATATCTCAATAAACTTGGACGCTCAACACATGTGATCAATTTAGGTGAGTAGCTAAATATTGATGATTATGTGTGTGTTTGTGTATTAATCTTCCAAATTGCTTTGTTTACACTATGATCCTGTGGTGTCAATAGATCCTGGTAATGATGCCAACTTGCCTTATACGCCTGCCATTGATGTCACTGAGCTTGTGTCACTGGAGGAAACAATGAAAACATTAAATTTGGGACCAAACGGAGGACTCATTTATTGTATGGAATATTTGGAGAAAAATAATGACTGGTTGATAGAAAAAATAGATAAATTGTGTTTCACCGGTGATGACAAGCTGAAATCGAGACCTTATCTCATCTTCGATTCTCCGGGTCAAGTTGAGCTCTATGTACACAATAGTGCTCTCAAGAACGTAATTCAAGCGTTAACCAAATCAAAAGTGTGTGGATTCGATCTTCGATTGGCATCAGTAAATTTAGTTGACTCATTTTATGCAAATGATCCTGGCAAATTTATTTCAGCTCTCCTCAACTCATTGGCAACAATGTTACATCTTGAGCTGCCTCATGTGAATGTTTTGTCCAAAGTTGATGTGATCGAAAAATTTGGGCCAATCAAGTTCAATATTGATTACTACTGTGAAGTTCTAGATCTCAATTATTTGATCGATCAAATAGCTGATGATCCATTCATGATGAAATTCAAAGAGTTGAGTAAAGCTATCTCTGAGGTTGTCGAAAGCTATGGCTTGGTAACCTTTGCTCCGCTCGATGTGAATGATGTTAAAACTATGTTCAAGTTAATGAGGCTTATTGACAGAGCAAATGGTCATTTTCTGCTCGATATTGAAACGGAGGAGAAAGCTCAAGAGATCTACGAGGAAACTCAGAAAGTGGACTTTGACTACGCGAAATATATGGAGATTAGAGAGAGATTAATAAATAAAGAGGAGCAAAACGATTCTTGACAGCCTCATACACATATATACTAAGCCATGAGAGGACAAAACGTATAATCCTTCTAAAGAGGCGTTCTATTCTCGATTGGATAAGATGGGCTATTCTCATGCAGATTTATCTGTCACCGGTGGTAAAATACTAGTGGTAAGTGTTGAAAAAACACAATTAACCATTGTTGGATATGTATTCATCGTGATGTATGTACATGTTACATCTCATAAATTTTATTTTCAGATGAATCAAAGACTTCAGAAATGTGCATTCAAATTCTATGAGAAGCACTTTAATATGAAATTCAATGGAATTCCAAGGGTCCAAGGATGTTTCACTGCTAGCTGATCTAACGCTCTTAAACTTTTATTTCCCCACATGATCGTACGATTGAACCAGTAACTTTGTGGCTTATCCTTAATGGTGGGATCCATGACTCGTCCAATTAAGAGGCGATAATTATCAATTGGCTTGAACTCTGAAGCACGACTTGGCATGCCGAATAATTCATCCTCAAGCTCCCCTTCGGCGATTGGCTTGCAGATCACTATTGGTACCGTCAGTACTAGAAGCAAATTGATCTGATGGAACGAGAATCTCATTTTGAGACCTGATGTCCAAAACAACAAATGAAAGACTTCAGATTGAAAAAGATTTCTGAAAAACACTTAAGTCGATAAACAAATAACTTTGACTAGAAAACAAGGAAGAACCTAAAACTTGGCCAGTAAATTCTTATTCATCTATGATTTGAAAACTCTAGTACCTTTGTATGAGTTGTTGGCTTCTCGTCATCAAATGAAAACTTTTAAATGCGTAAAACTGTCTCTCTCATCATCATCGATGACCAATGGGAAGGCAAGGTTATCAATGACTCTTTGACTCTTTCAAGGACCCTCTGCTAACCCTTTGCTTATGGCTTCATCGTTTAGCAACCATTAGCGAATCAAGCCAAGTTCCAGTGCATCTGCATTTTGTGTGGTCTGACGCTATGCTTTTCTCGCCGTTTTCATCTCTATATCTTCTCTTGAGAAAATTATTAGGGGGAAAATGAATCTTGTCAGTCAATATTTCACAGGAACAATAATTTATTCATATCAATTTATTGCATCTTTATCGCCAAAACTTCAGCCACATGCCAACACATCCATTCAATAAAATAGTCGAGCAAAATTAATATTCTCATTCTTTTCCGGAAAACGGATATCCCACTGTGTTTGATTTCATAGTCAATTCATGGCAGGAAATAATAGAAAATTGAGCGAAAATTTTTCCCATCCAATACTGAAATTTTTCGGAAAATCATTCCAATGACCAGACGAAAGAACAATAGTCAAGTCTTCTCCCCACCGATGATAATTAATCGTTACCAGCCCACATCAAAATATATGTCAATATTGTGTGAATGAAAAATAGTTGAAATGTTCAAAATAATGATCAAGAATATTTGCCAAGAAAAAGCAAGGAGAAAAAGATTGGTTGCTATGACGCAATCGAAGCTGGAAGCTGAGCACTTCGAGAGCTTCTTTCATGTGAATGTTGTTGGTAAACAAACCTTGTTGATAAGTTTCGATGAATGAATTTGTTGATCAAGAAGTCTTCAATTTTTGGTGCTCATTTTATGGTAGTGTAATGTTTCCAATTAGAACCATCATTTTCCTTCAGTGAATGCTTGATTATCTGATCGTGTTGATAGACATCACGTTCGCCAATCGTTTGTGAAAGAATATTGATTTCAATTGTAGTGTGAAGAAATGGCTGCTTTTAATTCGAAGAATTGATCACCATTTCAATCGCCGATTGATTTGTGAGTGTATCATTCATGTGAACTAGGACACTATTCTGGCCATATTTTACGTAACAATCTTGAGCGTACAAAATCTTATATCAACACAATGTCAGAAAGAGGTAAAAAACGTATCATCCTTCCACCGGGACATTCTATTCTCGATTGGATTAGATTAACTGCCGCTCATGCTGATTTATCTGGTACTGGTGGTAAAATGCCGATAGTGAGTGTTAAAGAGCTGGAAAAACACAGTAAAAGAACTGATTGTTGGATATGTATAAATCGTGCTGTATATAATGTGACACCTTACATGGATTTTCATCCTGGAGGTATTGATCAGATGATGCGAGGTGCTGGTAAAGATTGTACAGATTTGTTCAACAGTGTCCACAGTTGGGTAAATTATGGTGGAATGTTGAAAAAATGTTATGTTGGAAAACTTCAAGAAGGTACTTTTGCTCCCAAAGCATCATTGGACGAGGAAATAAAAATAGCCAAAGAAAAAGAGGCTGATAAATCTGATTCCAAGAATAAAAACATCCAGCCATCATCGAAAGGAGATCGAGGCGATCAAGTTAACGATGAGAGTCTCGATAAAGATTCCAAAGAAGAAGTGAAAGTAGACACATCAGATAATGCTACTCCTAAATCTGAACAGTTATGATGTTTAATATCATGAAAAGAGTCGCATTCATAAAGTTTATTATGTGAGTGACTTTTTTCATGATTGATGAATGAGATTCCGTATTTTATTGTGAAAACTATTGAGAATATATCAGTTAATCATTCCGTACTATAGAGAAGTCTGAGTGAATAAAATTCTTGCGCTAAGAGTACCCTTTCAAAAGAATACATCTGAGGTATTTTGATCAACCGAAGAGCTATCTTTTTTTTATTAGATGCGAATTGATGCACCAGAAGTATATAATTTATCATAGCTTCTATCAATTCATGGTGAAAAATCGTCTGATCGAGTGCAAACATCTGATGCTGTTTTCAACTTTCGGATCAACACCCGAGACTCCAATTCAAATTGAATTGCACTGTATTATGAGGTCAACATCAACAGATTGCTGATGGATTTGATACTTCTTCGAACACTGTACAAAAAGTATAGAATGCTAGAAAATTTTAAATATTTTAAATTTTGAAACTCAAATTATTGTGTTTTATAAGCCAATGTAGTATCTCTTTTTATTGCTTATCCTTTCTTGTTCTCAATTCATATCATTCTTTCTCTCTCTCTCTTTAACTCTCAATGACTCAACTTTAACTTTGAGCCGATCGTTTTAGTTTTTATGGTAAAAAACTTGTAGCAAGATACAAACCAACAAAATTATCTGCCCAAGTAACAAATGTTCCTAATTTTAGACAGTAGATAGTGAAGCAAGTCAAAAAGAATAACCTCGAAAAAATACAATTTTTGTGATTCTATTCAAGGTATTTTGAATCATAATCTATTAGTAAAAGAGAACTAATATAACCAAGCTGTTCATCTACTTTTTATGTCTCCCTTCATCATCTCTCAAACATAAATACAACTTTGCTCTCTCTCTCTCTCTCTCTCTCTCTCTCTCTCTCTCTCTCTCTCTCTCTCTCTCTCTCTCTCTCTCTCTC
>QZCP01000090.1:113492-161353 GCA_003956705.1 Brevipalpus yothersi
CTCTCTCTCTCTCTCTCTCTCTCTCTCTCTCTCTCTCTCTCTCTCTCTCTCTCTCTCTCTCTCTCTCTCTCTCTCTCTCTCATGAAGAAAACATTTTTCCACAATTGACTTGTAATTTTTTTGTTTTTGTCTGAAAATCCATTAGTTCATTTATTTCTACTAGGAAAATGAACTGATTGCCCAAATCAAGTGATTGTCTCCATGATTTTTCCACATAATTGTTGTTCTTCACCGTGAAACTGATCAATATTTAGATTGGAAAACTGGGAAAAAAGGAGATTTTTCAACCTCAACTTCAGCTGATTGCGACAAGTGAGCATAGATTTAACAGAACGAAAGAAAGGAAGAAAGAGAGAGAGAGAGAGAGAGAGAGAGAGAGAGAGAGAGAGAGAGAGAGAGTAGTGACTATGAGCTTTATTCGTAGAAAATGAGTACTCTCTCCCTTCAATCATCTCATCATTTTGAAGAGCCTTTCACCCATTCAGATTCAATTTGAATCAATTATTTTTTTTCTCCATTGATCATATCCGGTGACAATCATTGACTGGCTCAATTCGGCATCGACCTACAAATCATTGCCCGACTGAAGATCAACCAGATCGTGTGATCATCATTTTAGTTTGTCCATCCAGCATCCAGCATCCAGCATCCAACATCATGAAGCAGCCCACTTTTCTTCGTCATCCCAAATTCTTGCTAATATGGGTTATACCCTTTCTTATTTCACCGACAATCTTTTTCATAGAAGGCATGGTGAGTAGCTATTTTTTCCCAAAAATTGGCCCTCTTTATTCTCATATAGCTCTGATTTTTATTCAAACTTTGAATGACCAAAATATGTTAAACTTTCCTCAACTTTTTACATCAGTCAAACTCTACTCTCTCTCTAATTTTGATCAGTTTTGCGAGCAAAAATTTTTGTTCTATACTCTTGAAATATCCGAATGCAGATGAAAGTCTCCTGAAGTTTATCAAACAATTCAAATCCGTGTCTTCAAATTTTCTCTGATCATATTGATCAATAAGCCATGGGTAGATCTCAGATGCTTCTCCTCTCACCTTTTCCAATATTTTTCCACTCCAGATCGGAAAAGGTGCTTTTGTGATCTTGGTTATGGGAGCTTATTGGGTTACCGATGTGATACCACACGCAATTACTTCTCTCATTCCTTTGGTCTTATTCCCGTTTTTTGGAATTTTGAGCACCGAAGATATTTGTCATGCTTATATCAATGTAAGTAAACACATTCCTAGGATTTTGCTTGGTAAAATTCATAGTTTTATGGCCTCGAAGTGTCAGATAACCGTTCTCTATTCAAATACTACTACTAAAGCTACTAAAGCTACTTAGCAACTTATTTCTTCTTTCAACTGAATTTTTGACGATGATATCACTTTCAAATTACTCAATTCTGGGCATTATGATAGTCATAGCCTTGATGTAGCAATAAATTTTCCCTTTCCAATTGAAAAGTTATACATCTTTCCATACATCTATCTCCATAAAACTGACTAATGGTTATGGTTTAAGAAAAGTTTATGCTCAGTTAGTTTTCTCTTTTTCAAGCATTTTTTTCTCTCTCTCTAATTTTATGCAATCAATTCACTTTGATTTCAAATCAACTTATCAGGACACTCTAATGATATTCATGGCATCACTTATGGCAGCCATCGCAGTGGAAAATTCTAACCTTCACAATCGTATCTCAATCAAAGTTCTATTACTTTTCGGCACTTCACCGAAATGGCTTCTACTTGGCTTCATGATGAACACAATGCTCTTATCCATGTGGATCAGTAACACTGCCACTACTGCACTAATGTTACCCATAGTTGATGCAGTTCTCGTTCAATTGCGCCACAAAGCGAGAACAAATTCGGATTCAAGTGCTCGAAGAGGTGAGATTCATATTTCAATGAATAATTCATTAAACATTATAATATGGTCATGTTTTGTTTTCGTCCACACTCAATAGTTAGCATCATCTCTTCACTTGATATTAATCCTCCCGAAATTCGTCGACGTTCAAGATCGGGATCAGCTATTGTGTGAGTACATACACACAATTAGTGGTGTAAATAGTACTCATGTTCATTAATTCATTTCATTTCATTTTTATATTTGATTGCGACAGAATTGAAGAAGATCCTGAGGTGGATGCTAAAGCATTTAGAACGCTTCGAAAAGCACTATTCCTTGGAATATGCTATGCTGCTAATATCGGAGGCATCGGAACTCTCACAGGAACTGGACCTAATTTGGTTCTATATGGAGTTCTAAAGTAGGTTCAAGCGTTCAAAATTATCAAATGATCTATTCTTATTCTTATCAATCTTTTCATTTGAAAAAAGCGAAATGCAAGGAATACCGAATCAGATAACTTTTGCCAGTTGGATGCTCTTCAATGTCCCAGTTATGTTGCTTCTTGGCTTTTTAGCATGGCTCTTCATAAGCATTTTTTATATTCAAAGAGCTCTCGAGTAAGATTATTCAATTCAAGAGCAACAAATTCTAAATACAAAGAAACGAATTCATGCTCTGTTCTCTGCTTCAGATCCAATGAAGATGACAAATCTCAAGATAGACAAATAAAAACTCTTATGCGAAAGAAAAATCAACTAATGGGTCGGACAACGTAAGTAGAAAAAGTATTGAAAATTTTTCGATTTATTTAATTCCTTTAATTTGTAGGTTTCAACAATGGACTGTCTTAATTCTATTTGTAAGCTTG
The DNA here is from genome assembly GCA_003956705.1 of Brevipalpus yothersi. Lineage (NCBI taxonomy): Eukaryota > Metazoa > Arthropoda > Arachnida > Trombidiformes > Tenuipalpidae > Brevipalpus > Brevipalpus yothersi. The sequence continues at coordinate 116,225 of QZCP01000090.1, forward strand.
ATAATATCATGGTTTTTCCGTAATCCCAATTTTCTCCGAGGATGGTCACCAATGATGGTGGACCGTAATAAGTGAGCCCTTGATTTGATTCTCTTGATCAGGTCATTACACACAATTCTTCTCTATATTCCAGAGGTGATTTTATCAAGGATGCGACTCCAGCTTTTCTTGTGGTCATTCTTTTCTTCATGATCCCATCAAAGCCATTTGATACATCCTCCACTTCCGCTCTACTAGACTGGCCAATAGTTCAGGAAAAATTTCCATGGAATGTATTCATTCTTGTTGGAGGTGGTTTTGCACTGGCCAAAGGAACTCAGGTACAATTGTTCTATTTCCTCGCTTCCTAATAATTTTGATTGCTAATCTTTCGTGAAATATGTCTTTCTTGTAGGCATCTGGTGTTTCCGATTGGTTTAGTAGTCAATTAATGAGCATGTCATCATTTCCACCCATAGTTTTGATGATAATTTTGTGTTTAATAGCACTCGTATTAACAGAAATATCATCAAATACGGCAACAGCTATGGTTCTTCTTCCATCAATTCGTGATATGGTTAGTCAATGGTAAGCTCAGTATTTCTTCTTGAATACTCAATCTTTTATTATATTGTAGGCAATCGGATTAGGCCAAAGTCCTGTATTTTATACTCTTCCGGTAACCTTATGCTGTAGTTTTGCATTCCTTTTGCCTATTGGTTCGGCAACGAATGCTCTTGTCTTTGAGGCAGGAGAAATGAAAATTCTTGATATGGTGAGTTTTATTCTGCTCTTATTATGTATTTTAATATCATTGGAATTATGATTGCCTATACCTGCGTTCATCATTTATCTTTATTTTCTCCAATTTTTCCCAGTTCATTCCAGGATTGGTGATGAAATCACTGTGCCTAATCATCTTAGCATTGATGATGAATTCATGGGGTTATGTTGTGTTTGGCTTTCATCCAGTGCCTTCTTTGAAAAATTCATCCCTTATTATCGGAACTTGAAATGAGAATTCAAGATAATCACATGAAGTACTGATTTTTTTAGCCTTTGGGGTAAGTTTTTCGAGCGAATAAGATTTTCTCAACTCAAAATTAGACGTGAAAAAAATTTTCAAAATCTTTCAGCTCATTTTGAAAGTCAATCGCATAGAGATGTAAATTATCATTCTCTGGTTGTGATTTCAAATCAATTTTTAATCGAAAACCTTGAAAATTTTTACACAAGTGATCCACACTTTGTTCATCTAACAGTCATGATGAAATATCTAAAAGATATATATACACAGCCTTTGGTCAGCATTGAAATATTTTGGCTAGTATTACTTTTTTTGGTTTCTAAAATTTTACACACTATTCAACTATGCTTGAACAAAGCACTATTTTTAATCAATATTACATTACAATACATTTTCTTTGAAGAAAAGAAAAAAAAGAAGAGAGAAAGAATAAAATTCTTTGAATATTTGCTTCATAAGTTCTTTTTTCACCTCTCAATGTTAGTAAAATGCTATCCCGTGTCTGAATCCTGATATAGGAGGAATTTTTTTCACTTTTACACTTTTCGATTTATCATCATCAAATTTTTGATACCTTCTAACCAAAATTTCCATACTCATCTTGATCATATCGGAAAAAGCAACACCAAGCCATATTCCCGCCAAACTGGCCACATAGCAAATATATTCGATCACATCCAAAGCTGGCTCAAACAGATAGGTAACCTCAAGACCCTGATTGAACCCACCTCGAACATACAATCGAGTTACAGGATTTTTATCTCTCTTCAATTCACTCCATATTCTGGTGGTTGTGTACCAATTATTGATACATTGACTTGAACAGGCATCTTTTGAATTGCATATCTTATTTTTTGCATCCGGACATTTTTTACCATGAATTTTGAAGCTTGTATTCACAAATATTGGCGATGGAACCGATCTGGACCATGTTCCACACTGTTCTCGAGGCTCTTTCTGTCGACATTCATACACACAACTTGTTCGACCCATCTCCAGATGATCATATGCTTGACAATTAGTTCGATATGGTGATGAGAGAAGTTTGGTTACCGATCGTGATGATAGTAGTACAAATTCACTTATGTGTGTAGTGTTAAAATATATGGTATCAGCTTCCAGATAGTGTAAAATTTCCACCGGATTATGGATACTGATTGATACTTCATGATTTTGTTCCGATACAAAATCAATCTTGTATATTACCTTATCGTTGCCCAATTTTGCCTGAATTTTGTAGGTATCGTATGGCTGATAAAAATAGGTGAAACACTTCATAACGTACCCATTGAAATAATTATACTGCATGGTTGTGGTGACGGGAATATAATTTTCACACAGATCATCAGAACTTGAAACAATTTTTTTCATTCCAGTTACAGGAGCATGGCAAATTATTTTCACATCCACCGTGTCAATAGTGGCCACCTCGTTGATCGGCAAATAAGCATACTCACGAAGTATTTGTCTATCACTTAGGTGATGATGATGGGAACTATTGGAAAATTGTTCGATAAATGTTCGATTGGGAATAAGATTAAGGCAGATGGTCAATCCAGGTATCGGAATTTGTCGAGGAAAATCCATCACAATATCCACTCGAGTGCCATACTCATAGTAAACCATAGATATGAGTGATGTTTGGAAAGCAAATCCAGTGCATACAATAAACCAAATAAGGGTTCGAAGAAGAATCGGCTCTTTGGTTGATATATTGCTTATACTTGCTCTCGGATTCTTGGATCGATGTTGATAAGACAAATCGTATTCTCGTTGAATCATCATCTATTTTTTCCCTATTTGCTTACTCGTATACTGGTGAGATATATACTGCCGAATTCTGGGATCAATCTTGAGCCAACTTGAGCCAGCTCACGGAATATGTACATGTATGCATGTATGTTGAATAATCATATTTTGCATCACTCAGATAGTAACAATCGATAAAATCTTCCTCTTATTCTTTTTGTTTCTTGGGTTTTTTGGGAACCTTTCTGGAGCGAAAATTTTTCCTCAAGTGAAATTCGCAAAGTTTTTTCAGGTGATTGATCAATTTTCCTGCTACAAAATCATCTAAGATAGAAAGGAAGAGAAAACCTATCCATTTTATCGGAAACTGTATCTAAATGAAGCAAATACTGGGTGAATATCCACTTGTTCAATCGATTTGATACATCAGATACTCAATTGTCCAGCGAGAGTACAGTTTCGTTGATAGTTCTGTGAGAAAATATTCTCCATATCATCCATAATGAGTCTACACCTTCTCATTCTCTTGAGAAGAAACGAGATCAGCGAAGTGATAAATCACTTTACCAATGCATTCTAGGTCCAAAATAATTTGTGAAGGCTTATAAGGTTTCTCCTGGTTTCCGAGGGGATGATTTCTTTTGATATTCTCATCGTCATCAATGAAGATAGCTCAAACCCTCAAAGGTATATATTTCCACTCAACCGTTATGGATAGCTGATATGTAACAATTGAGCTCTATATTGAACAGATTCAACTACCACTCATTGGTGTATATGTATGTGTGGAAGAGTAGTAAAACAAGAGGAATACTTCTAATGTCATAATCGAGAAAAGATCTCAATCAACCACTCAATGGATAACCATTCTCTTGAGCTACTGTTTCGATCCATTCTTGATACATTTTGACATTGGTATATACGCCTTGAGGAAGGAGGAGAAAGAAGAGGAAAAATGTGTGCAGTAGAATATTTTCAAAAACTTTCCATGCTCCATATTGAAGAGTGAAAAGTATTCAAAAATACAAGTGAAAAAAATTACCTGGTAACTCTGGTTGAGCACAATTGACTCCCCATGAAACGATACCTGCAACATACCAGGATTGATCTGAATTTCGACACAATAGAGGTCCTCCACTATCTCCTTGGCAAGCATCTTTTTTGCCCTCAGGATATCCAGCACAAAGCATCATTTGTTCATTGATCGTATAGTCTTGTAACTTATACCATTGGGCACACAGAGAATGATTCACAAGGGGCACATTAACTTCGTGTATAACGTTGAGGTAGTCAGCTTCTTTGTCATGTTTCGATTTACCCCAACCAATAACGGTACACTCAACACCAGGTTTCAGATCTTCCTCATTATTGGGAAGACAAACTGGCTTAAGAAATTCATCAAAATTAACTGATTCATTTAAAAGTAACAATGCAATATCATTTGTATATGAATTAGAAGCATTGAAGCCTTCATGCTTAATAACTTGGGAAACTTTATACAAGCGAACAAACAATGGAGATGATGTTCTGCGAGTCAATCCTGAAAAAAAGTGATTAATGAGAGTAAATGGGTTTTTTTGACTATCAACTCGAAGTACAAGGGAAGAAAAAAGAGAGAGAAATCGAAACTTACCTAATTTGACAGTCAATTCGGAAAAATCACTCTGATTTCCAATACAATGGGCTGCTGATAGAACCCATCGTTGTGATATCAAAACTCCACCACAAAAGAATACCTCAGCAGGACCACCATGTAGACCAGCTAACCATGGCCATTGTCCAGGCTTGGATTCACTTCCACCAACAATTCGTAAATTTGAATTCAAATTGATTGCTGATCTGCCACACTCAAAATTGGTACATCGAAGATAGACCGATAAATTACTTTCCTTTTGGCATCCTCTTTCACGACCTTTATAGAACATCACTTTTGATTCCGAATTTCGTCCATTCACCGATATACGGCTGGTGAGTCTTGTTGAGCTCATATCTTGTATTCGAGTATCTTTAACATGCTTATAGCCCAGCATTCGACATGCCTTGAGGCTCATAAAATTTTGATCCCACTTTTCTCCGCAAACATTGTGCCACGATTCATCCACAGCACTCCATGCTTCCAGGCGACCTTCACCCTTTTGGCCCATCGAATCGCGTAATCGAAGACAATTACGTTCATCACGAGAATCGGGACAATCGCGAGTTCCATCACAAATATCCGACTTATCGATACACTTGCCATTGCCACAGTACAGCTGATGGGCTGCACATGTGCTACAATTTGATTCATCTGATTTGTCTTTACAATCAAGAAAACCATCACAAATCCAACTTTGAGGTAAACATCGATTGCCATCACAGCGGAATCCATCAGTATTGCACACTGTTGCGAAGAGTAAAACTTACACAATCAGCGAATTTTCTCTTACTCAACATTAGACTTGATTGTGAAACGAAAATTGTTGTTGCTCAACATACAAACTCTATCTAAACATTCTTTGCTATCTCATTATCGAGAGGAACTTTTACTTCTCTAACAAGTTTTGATTAGATTTCTTTTCATTAATTCTTCAATTAAATTCTCGTTTCACGAGAACATGATTCAATAGCATATTATCTGGATAGTTTTTCCAAGTCAAGACTTTGTTTAAAAATATTGATATTTTCACAAGAATTCTCCTTTTTTGTGGTCAAAAAAACACTATGGACATAGATACTGAGATTATTCCGATCTTTCCATGAGAGTATCACGTAGACTCTTGTGATGGTGTGATTAGGGTTCCAAAATCGATAGTTTGGATAGGAAGAAATAGCAAGAAAAAAACGCAAACTCACCTCTATTTCTTTTCAGGTACCGCTCATTATCTCTATATCCAACACAAATAAATGGATCAGGATCATCAGGATATTGATCACAATCAACTTGAGTCGGCCATTCGAGAGAAAATACTCGAAGAAAGAAATCACATCGCCTAATAGCCTCTGTAAAGTTGAGGGGATGAGAAACATTGTAAATGAATGAATCAAAATGAATGGAATACAGGAAGGTATAATCTAATTCGTTCCTACAATCAAAAACAAATTTTCAGAAATGCTTTGAGAGAAACAGTGTCATTTTTTTGGGATTATTTGACTGAGTACATGAGAAATTTTGAATAACATCAGATACATAAAATGCTCAAGGCATTTGAAGGTAAACCTGACAGCAATATATTCTTTCGGAAATCAACGATGATTTGAATAACAAGAATTCATGGCTGGTTTATAAGTTCACCAAGTTCAAAATTTTATACCCTTGAGGTATTTATTCTCTCTCCAAACCAGAGGTTTATTCAAAATTTTCTAGGTTTTATTTCATTTCAGTACCTTTCAGTATTTTAAAATGAGTAATTTGAATGCATAAGTTCTCGCCTCAATCGATATATTTCATCTTCTTTTCTAGATAAGAATATTTTTCCTACACTATCAATCAATTATATTCCTATATTCATTATTTCTGTTATGCCATGTTCCGATAATCGGAAGAAAATTTACGATTTTTCCAAGCGAAATAGCTTATCAAAAATAGAGACTCTCTGGATCCAGGATATCTAGTTTTTTACAACTTTCTTCGATTGCTATGAAGTACTAATTCATGAACTAATTGAGGTAGAATATTCTTATTGTTCATAGATAGCTCTGAGATATTCAAGCACATTTTTCCCTAGAATTTGACACACTCTACATTAAAATTTGATATCATGATAAAAGATCAATTTTTTTATACTGAAACTTCACCCCATCTCTCAATAGTGATGAGAAAGAAGATATATGCATCATTCAAAATGTATATTTATAAAATATGCATCAGATGAGCATTATAAGAAGGAACGCTTCATCTTATATTCTTATGAAAATGATAGCTGCTGTAAAATATTGTACAAATGAAACTCTTCGAAGAAGCTTAGAATAGGATTCCTTCCACATAAACTCTTATACCAAGCAAATGTTCTTGGTTCCCGTCTTTCACCTTCATCAGGCTACATATTATGCTCTATCTGTACAATCTCTCTTCCTCTTCTCAATGAATTAACCAGATTGATGAACCGCCTCTCTTCACCAGCAATTGATCCTGAAGCTCTTAGAGAAACCCTTTTTCCACTTCAGAAGCCAAACAGCTACTTATCGATCAGAGCTCCTGCTCAAGCCACTCTCGACGTATGTTCTAATATGGACGATTTTGGTCTTTTTATTTCTATCCAATTGCTTACTCGATGATCTATTTATAAAATTCACTGTTCATTATACATGTGTGTCCCTATGAATTCATTTCCAACCAATTATTATCACCAATAAAGACTATTTGGACTACACACATATCGCTCACACTGAAATCTCTTGATTGGATGAACAGATGAGACTCAAGATACTGATTATCTGTATGTTGCATAAATCCAAACCCACACCCACACACACAGACACATAGACATATACATGGGCTTGTGGAAGGCTTGCATGCTACCTCACAAAATTCTCTGTGTCACTGGAAAGATCCACTAGAAAGAGATTCTCAGAAAAATGCTGAATCTACTGAACTCATGCAATTCTCTTCTGGATTCCAGCTGCTTAATGAGATCTCGCCTACAGTCCTCAATACTAACGAAACAAGATGATCATCTCTTCTTATACTTTACCGAGAATCACTTTTATCTCTGATCGTGATACTTCTGGAAAAAGAGAATCTCTCTTTCTCTATACGTTCAAGGAAAGCTTCATGAGGCTGGTAAGATTATCGAACATTGTCAAATAGCATTATCTGAACCTCTTATTTTATCCCACCAAGGTAACTACTACTTGCCAAAACATACCCCTTCTTATCGTACGGCCCTCACACAGTATCACGAGAAAAATCGATCGAAAAAATTTTGATGAGCTCTAATCAATTATCAATCATGAGATGCTGATTCATCAAAAATTTATATGACAAAAACTATTTCTGAAAAAGCAGCATCTGAAACTTTGCAACAATTGAATCGCGAATTGCGAAACTCAAAAGAAGCAAAAGAATCTTCTCTCTCGAGAATTGTGTAATAATTCTCATAGAAGATTTAACTGAATGTCAAAATTATCTTTACTTGGAGATCAGTTTCCCAGCAGAAGAAATAAGAATCTGGGTAACAAAAAGTCTACAAGATATCGGGATAAGGAGATGAGCTTACCTTTGCAAAAACTTCTACATGGCTTAACAGGTTGATTATTGGCATCGCAAAAAGGAGTAAGAAGTGAGCACAAAAACAATGGTAATAATGAGTAGCAGTTAACAGATAGTATGGCATCATAATCGGCTAGTTTGGAACTTAACATGTCCTGATTAGCTGATCTATTTGAATCTTTGGGCAACATTATGAATGGATAGAGAACATGATGCTTAATACAGTATTGTACTTTCATTGGAACACATCCACCTCGATTCTCATCATTTGTCACAACCAAATTTTTGAGCGGAAAAACATCTACAAAAAAGAGGGAAATTTTTTTGGTCCCAGAATTTCGAAACTCATGATGGTTTAATTTAATTTATTCCCTTGTACCCAAATTTGGGGGAATAAGAGAGATAATTACCTTTCAGGAACCACACCAAAATGGAAAACATTACGATGAAGGTTAAAAAAATTGAATAGATGAGTAGTAGATGTACTTTGGTTAATTTGTTCTTACTAAATCGAAACTTTGATAAGCCAGAACGATGGTGTGTGGATGGAGTTGGTGAAGTAGATGTATTCTCATTTGTTGGATCACCAGAAGAATCACAAAGCACTGTATTCACAACCGAATTAGATTCCAATTTGGCCACAGTATCAACTGTGACTGTTTGTTGAGCAGTTAATGGTTGAACAACAGAGATTGATTCACTTGTTTCATTGGAATCCTCAAGTGAACACTTCATATTTGGTTTAAGCTTTCAAAATTTTTTCCGTTTGAAAGGCAATTTTTGGTAGACTTACATTTTTCATCGGAAAAATGGTCCAATTTTATCACTCTCTTTCTCACTTGATCAATATACTGAACCGAAGAAAAAACAATTTTCATCAATCGAATTACAAGTTACAAATTGGACTGTATTGGCGGAAGTTGTCACTGATGAAAAATTTTACATAAGCATTTCATGTGATATAATTTTTTTTCGCTTGAGGAAGAGAGATGTGTCAGGGCAATAAAATACAATTGGATGGATAGTCACAACCTTCGACTAGTGTGTATTCAAAGTGGATAACCGAATTAATTACATCAAATTGGCAATCATCAAGGTAAGCTTGACCGTTATAATGGACATGGAGGCGAGAACGTAAGCATCACAACCATAGTATACATGTATACATGTTGATTAAAGGGAAGCAAGACAAGATTTTTGGCTCACTTTGCAGCAAAGTCTTTGCTATCTGTGTGTGTATATAAATGTTTGAGGAAGAGAGCAAACATTGCCGGAATGTTCGAATGTAAGATAGAGTGAATGAATCTGGAATATGTGCTCGTGATCATGATAAGATCACTGGAATGTCTCTATACATTCTGGGGCCTTTTGTGCCATCTTTCGAGTAGGTCTCGAAGTGATACATGGAAAGGAAAAATCATGATTAAATCTGATAAACTAGATGGCAGAATAATGATGGCTAGAATGCAATTGAATTTTTCTAAGATTCTGAGAATCATGTGAATAGGTGAAAATTTTTTCTCTTTTTCGTGCATAATTGATGGCTTATAAGAAGAGTTCACGAATATGGCACTTAACGAAAGTTTACTGCTTTCTACACTATTCTATGAGATATTTTTCACCTCATTGATTGCATATATTTTCGTTTGAGAAAAAATCATTATTATCATATCAGAGTGTGATTATTAATAAGATTGAATAGTTGGATAAGATCAATCTATAGAATGGTAGTTCAAGAATCGAAATTCATTTTTATCTCGAATTTCAACAGTTCTAGAATCTATTCTGGATGAATAAGATGACGTTAGAAATTTCGAACAATTTTACCCTCGAAAACCATTCTTTGACACGAAATTTTCGAGAATATATAGATTGCTTACGTATCAGATATTTAATAGACTCACTGATATGTATTTTAGACAAACTTTCTCCCAAAAAAGTGACCTACTCAAAAGTTATCAGCATCGAAGTTTTGTTGTTAGTTCAGGATTTCTGCTATTTTCTCATTTTGTTTATAAAGTCATTAAAACTGTATAAATTGATTTTTGGTGCATATTTATTGATCTCTCTTCCATAAAATAGGGGGAAAATGACAAATCTGATCAAAACCAACATCTATGGAGCCACCAGTGTCCCAGATTCTCTTTACATAATTAAACTCATTGAAGTCATATACATCCATTCTTTTTCGCATATATTCTCACAGAGATATTCTGAATAGTGGTAATGGTATCAGAATGGAATCTGGGCCCACATGAAAAGTCCATTCAGGATTATCTGTGAAGGATATTTTCCCGGCCAGATACTTCTAAAAGATAGAAGAAAATTATCACCCAACCACAACCATCCACAAGTCTACAAGACCTTTGAGAGTTTTTGCATCTGAAACATTGGCCATTTTTATGTGTTCAACTGGACCCTCCAAGCTCTTCGCTGGTACAGCTAGTAAAATAAGGTGAAAATATGGTAATCAGAGACTGAATTATTCTCTGTCACGAGATGGAAACAATTCCGGAAGTCTTAGCCTTCAGAGGCAGATTCCAGAAATTCTTCCTCACAGAATTCGTTGATTCAATTGGAATTAGACAACAATCTCATCATTATAACCATCTTACCTCGCGTTAGATTTGATTTCTTAATTTCTTGACCACGCATCTTGGCAAATCTAAAGTTTTCATCATCCTTTTCCATGTGGCCATGAGCTCTTGGTCCGATTTCTGGGTTCTCAGACTCCCTAGCTATTGGAATTAAAATCAAGATAATTGAAAGATTTCAATTTAGATCAACTGAGATTACTCACAGCTATCTAAATTTTCAGCCAAGAGATATACCGTTGAAAGAAGAGTGATTAAAAGTATTTTGATCATGTTCAAGTGAACAAAAAAGGAAGTTGAGTATCGAATAGCCGAGATGTAATGGTTTAGATTACACTTGGCAATACGTTGACATTTTTTTCTTTATATTGGAAAAAAACGATTTTGTAGCATCTGAAATGGTTTGATTAGAGGGAGAAAATATGAGATTAACTTTTAATTAACCTTTATAATTTACAGTACTAGATGAAATTTATTCCATTCGATCTTGAAAATAAACAAATGAAACTCTATATTTTTCTTTAATAAGAAAATAAGATAAAGAGAAAAAATCCATTTTTTCTTCATCCTGTCAAAGAATCTGAAAACATAACCATAGAACACCAATGTCATTAGAATATTGTTTGATGATCAATCTTGATATATAGGGTTTTACAGTTCAGTACAAATACACTCTTGCCTAATTGAGCAAAAGGTAAGCCCAGCCAAGTTATGGTGTCCATCCTAAATCAACGTGATGAATGATTAATTCATGGCCATTTAGAAGCTTCACCCTTTGGTCGTATACTCTTCTTTTTTTATGAACATTACCATACATGATCTTCATCATGGATGATGGTGTGGGAGGAAATGACAGGAAGAGAGAAAGAGAGAGAGAGGCAAAAGATTGTACTTTTTGCATTTATTCATGAGCATCAATCCTGATAACTCAATCAGCGACCTTTCAGCCCTCATTTGACAGTTTACTTGGCAAACGAGAGAATGATTCACATGGACATCGTTCTTATTCCTTTATTTATCACAAAATTTTCTGTATTCTCGAGGAACACTTTTATGTGTAGTATTTGAGTTTTTTTCTCTTTCATTTTTCATTTCTATTGAAAAGAATCACAATTGACACCGAAAGTCATTGGAATTCGAATATGAGTGTTGAATCACTGAATTAGGGAGAGAAAAGAGAAAGAATAAGGAGGAGAGAGAGAAGAAGACTACGATGAATATCTTTCCTATCATCTACTGGCTGAATAATGGAAAAACAGTAGAGATGAGCACAGATTATAGATAAGTATGCCTGCTGTTTTGCATGATGATGAGTCCAAATATTTCCAAAAATCATCAGAATGTAGGCGAAAACTTCTGGGCTGAGATGATCATGAAGATGAAATTTTTCTACAAAGAAAATCCAAAAATAGTGGGAGTGATATACTCAGCTAGCGTCATAAAATTATCTTCACGAATAAAATCTTGTCATTCTTCACTCTGATTCATGATCTTTCGCCAAGATCTCGAGAATTTTATTCAAAAGATGAATGAATTGAGAGGATCACTGATAAGTCACTTTATCCTTTCAATCTTCATCTTACTCATTCATCTCTTTTCTCTCTATCTTTTCCCAATCCTTCATACAGTATTCTAACCAATGAAGAATACATTCTCTACTTTCTCACAATCCATTCTTTTCATCCATTTGGAAAAGGTTCCAAGAGAAGAGGAGAGAAAAAAAATCTCAAAATCGCTTAGTCAAATTCGGCACATCTCAAATATTGTGAGGAAATTGATCCACCCAAAATAATGTCTCCAACCAGACCATTGCTGATAACATTGAAAATCAAGCAATCTCATTTGATGGGAAAATGTTTAAGTTAATTATTCTACAAAATGCTCAACTGACTGTGAGCTCATCTTTCCAGTCTTACGTGACATCTTCTAACGCCACATATTCTCTCTCTTATGGTTCACTCATCTTTCCATTTCTATCCAACACATGATTCCTTGTGTGAAGTGAGTGAAAATCTTCTCTGTCAGTCAATTTTCACCATCATATCTAAGCCATCACACACACATATATATATGTACCGTATACTTCAAGCCTCTCGGAAAACCAAGCGAACGTATTTGTTTACATGCACAAGAATGGTTGGATGATTAATTATTAGATGATGATCTATGGGACCATCTATCAAGTCTCCATCGAATGATTGGCCCACAGTTTGGGGAGGTAAAGAGAGAGCGAGAGAGAGAGAGAGAAGGCCGTGGGTGAGTACATTAGTGGCAAAGATGGGAAGGAGGAAAAGAGTGATGGTAAATGAGACCAAGTTTGGCTCCAAACTGGAGCCCTCGGTAACCCTATTCCTATGGTCAAAGTTGAAAACCTCGCATAGTCGCACACATTGGCGATGAGAATCGCTTGGAATTAGATTGATCTATTCGCCTCACCGGAGACTTTCATTGAGCTTTTTGCGAGCCTTCTTATAGCCTTATTTGCGGCTGAAACGGCCAAATTCCAATATCTCTCTCTCTCTCTCTCTCTCTCTCTCTCTCTCTCTCTCTCTCTCTCTCTTCTATCTATCTCTCTCTCTCTCTCTCTCTCTCTCTTCTATCTATCTCTGTGTTTTTTTCCATATCTTCCTCTCGTTCCCATTTGATTCCCTCTAGTTTGAATCCAGTGACACAGTGGTCTTATGATGGATTACTTGAAAAACTAATGATGACATTACTACTGGTGGTCAGGCAGAAGATGTATCGAGAAGTTGTATCATTTCTCATTTACTTTTTCTTCGATAACCTCTCCAACACATTGATACATTTACCATGTGGAGGCACAGTTTTCTCGATGATATCAAAAGCTAACTGTTTATACGAATATGATTTGTACTTTCATTCATCTTGATTGCAATAAGGTGAGAGTAAGGTGAACGTATAGTGTTTGCCAGTTGTGTGTCTATGAAATGCATCGTCAAAAAGTATTCCGAAAATGCTCCACCTAAATCACCATCAAAAGCTCATATCATTTGTCCGTTCAGCATGATGGATGGACTGTAGAGGCAAAAAAGGATATCTCCTCTCATGAAACTTGATCACAATGAACAATGAGAAGAATATCACTGTTCATCATGATTATCATAATAAAAATGAATAGACGGATACTCTTCTTTTACATTATATCCACAAAGTTTCACAAATGAAAAGTTCCTCTCCAATATGTATACTCTCTCACATGATAAGAAAAAAGTCATTCAAATGAATTTTGCTTGTCTTTCATATCTATCATATCTATTTTCGTAAAATTTTTCATTCTGAGTAGAGCGAGATGATGAATCATTCGAAGAATTAATCCAATCTCGAGGTTAATTGATCGAATATGATGTGGACAATCGATGGCTCGTGCTCAAAAATTCTGGATACCGGAAACGGAAACACCTTTTCACCCCGAACTGTTTGGCAATCTGTTCTCATCTCGCTCAATGAAGGCATTATCTTTTGGTGTGTATATGTGTGGCTCTGTGTTTTGGCATGATTCCGGAAAAATTTTGCCTTTATATGAGCTGTTTCATTCTTACGAAAGGCGCTCTAATTGATTTTATCCAGGCAAATGTTACAAAATTATTCGCATCAATTTTGAGAAAAATTTGCCCACTAATCTGCATTCTTTTCTTGCTCTCCATTAGTTTACTGGCATTTAGATGGGCTCCAGCTATCTGGCTCAATTATCTGGGTGGAGAATGTTCACTGTCATGATGAAGCGTTGCCAGAAAGTTGGAATTGACTCATCTCTCCACAAAACAGCTGGGCTTTTTGGGAGGTAAAATTTGATCAGATTGACGATCACTTTGAGAAATAAATTTAAAAAATTGAGGAATACAGAGATGGCCAAACTTTGCTCAAGCTAATTTGATTCCTGTTAATTTTTTCCCACTAAAGTGAATTCTGCTTGCTACTCTGGCAGATCGGCAACTACAGATTTATTCTCTTGATAATCATGGAAAAACTTAGCTGCTTGGTTGCTCAGTCTCACCTGTGATGGATGCTGAGATCATTTGAGGAACGACATCACCTTTTAGATTTCAAATTTTTCATTCATCATTTTTGAACTGAGGTTCTTTCGAATTGAAAAAGTTCACCACAAACGCTTTCGTATTTCCAGAGCTTCGATTTCCAGAGCAGGATATACATGTATACTCCTATCGATATTCTGAATGGACACTTCTTTGTCAACAGACGTTTGATTTGTTGAAAAATGGTTTTCTTCTAAAACTCAATCGTAAGGTCAATATCGATTCACTAGTGGTGATTGGGTAAAGTCGATCAAGAAAATGAATTGCTCGTATTCAAATACCAAGGTTCCTAGTGGGGAAGTTATCAATTAATCACAATTATATATTCCACCTGATGTGTTCATGAATGAACTTTCGCCACAGTAGATCCAAAATGCTTTGAAAATTCCATGAGAGATTAGAATCACACGAAGAAAAGCCATGATAGTGTAATGTTTGAGTTTCGGAAGTGATTATTCTGAACCACCACAATGCATGTTCTATACCCCTAATCGAGTGGCTTGTAGTGTCAACTTCCTCCTCCTCTTCATTTCGCTTTCCTTATGCATTCTATCAACATTTAGGCAATTGAGCTAATTGAAAAATTAAGCAAATAGCTGTCTATATTATCTGTATGAATTATTATTCAAGGGCATTAACAGCCTGGTAAGATCAACTATCATATCAAATGAATGGGAAACGGAAAACGAATCTTTATGGATGCTAGTTTTGCCAATGCAAAACTCTTTAATGGTTACACTGATGATGATATTCTTTGTTTGAATGAGCGAAAAATTTCACTTCCGTTAATAAAAGCTTCACAATTTGCTTCTTGATTCCTCGAATTTTCACTTTCAACTATCATTTTGACCTGAAAATATTCCAATTTTTCTCATTTCACTTCAAATCCAAGCCAAACAAACATGACAAAATGATCTTTTCGTCTCAAAGTACTGAATACACAGTATTTTGAATCATTTAACCAATCAATAATGAGCTACAAAGAAAGAAAGAGAGAGAGACTGGTCTGTATTCTCTGAACATTTGAACTAACGTTTGTGAGAATCAATTTTGACCCCTTCGAGAGGCAAACATGGCCACTATTATCGCTTTCAGCTATTCCTTATGTGGTGGATGAGATTCAACAGATGCTCACCATCGGTCTGAATAGTTCAGTATACATGCTGGTGAGACTTTGTGTGTGTGTCCATCTTGATTGTAATCTGATGGACACTTCCCATGCATGATGGATGATTTTGAAAATGCTTGCCATGTGGAAATGGGCTCTCCAACAAGACAAGGCAAGATTGAATATAGGAACAAAGAGGAAGAGAAATGAATTTTATTTACAAAACTTCATGTGGTGATGATCATGATGAAGCTATTCAATTTTCAATCACTCGAGATAATTGTCAAAAGGGACATAAAAGTGGGATAAAATTCTTGAGCAATTGGAAAAATTTAGTTCCAATGAGTGCAATACACTTGATAGTAAATGATACAATGTTTATTAGAGTTTCCATAGATGATGGACCATTGATGGACTGGTAGAGCTTACTACACATAATGGGTATTTGTAAATACAACACTTCTAAAACATCTCATCAGAACAATCATATTGGCATAGAGTTTGGATCAGAAGAGAATATCATGGTTGAGAATTTCAGACCATTTTTATCCCTACCATAAGGCACATGAGCGGTATTTGACTATTTTGATGACCGTAGATGTCGTGAATTAACTATGAATAGAAATACTTTATGTTGGTATATGTGGTGTGGAGTATATAGAAAAAAGGAAGTAGGAAGAATCACTCACCTTGATAGTTCATATTCCTTTTTAGTGTAGGACATTCTTCACCCTGTGCAAATTTGAATAGGAAGAAAAGAAATAATATTACATAAGCAATAAAAATTATGCAAAATTGGATGATGTAGATGAGCATTCTGGGTATTTAGCATCAAATAAAGAGATGAAGTACTATTTTGGTGGAAAGTTTCATCACATAGAATGAAGAAAAGAAAAATATTCAAGCTGTGCTCATCGAAGTGACCATTTATCGGACGGAATAGTTGAAATAAGCCTGTTAACTAGGAGAGAGAAGAAGAAAGGATCATGAAAATTCAACTTCCTTCGGGCTAAACCTCACGACCAGACTCAACATCCAAATTATTCTTTCTTTCTTCCATCGAAGAATGTTTACACCTATAAAGCGAATGTACACCACATTACCGTTATTCAAGAATTTCTGTGGTTATCTGTGTAAGCTAGTATGTTATTGACAAGAATAACAGTGTTGATTTGGCTCTTTGAGAATATCTAACCGAATGAAGCCAATAAAAACATTCCTCATATCAGAAGGTTCTGAGAAGCAGAGAACTTTCCATATGTTCACCAAAAAAATTATTCTCTTAACCTGAGACCGAAAACTTGATCATACTGGAGAATCATGTATTCCCGAATCTTCTCGTGATGCAGTTCTCCCTAGATTCTGTAGTGATAGGAAAATTGATTTTTGATTGGTGATGGAAGTTAGTGGAATCATCATCATGTAACTGGAGCGAATAAGTGACAAGCTAACACACGGAGAACACATAAGAGAACACAAGAACACTGGAGAATTCTGTAGAAAAATACTGAAGAATACCAAAATATGAACTATATTGAACAACTTGAATCCCAATACATCATCTTTCTTGAGCTATTTTTCGATACCATGATGGGAAATTCCCACCAAAAGCAGCCAATGAACTCACTATAAAAAGATCCATAAAGATCCAGATAAAAGTATATTCTCACCTTTTTTCGTCTGAAATCAATATTAGTCCTTATAACTCGATGATTGACCTTACTTGTTGGACGGAAATTGTTACCTAATGGAGCCTTTGGTACATCAGATGTACCTTGCATCAATCTTCTCAGTGAGTATAGCTGTTGTGGATCAAAATGATGGAAAGATGATGAAAATTTTGGAAAAGAAATGGATTAACTGAGCATGAAAATGAATTAAACTTGATTACCTGTTGACGAGAGATAAAGATTGGCTTATTCATGACGATCCATGTTACTGTCTCAAAACAAGCTGGAACACTCATTGAGCCCTCGTAAGTCATGTATGATTCAGGATCCGGTATAAAATTTCGAATCGACACAGAATCTATGGAAATATTTTGTCCTATGGATAGATTGATACTCATGAGAAAGTTCATTTATATATAGGTTCAAGAATCTAATGATAATGATGGTGTTAGGATAAGGGAATCCAGTAGGTAAACTTATAAGGGTAGTAAAAGTTCCTCTCCATACAGATTGGCAAAGATATGAATCAAATGATTATGATCCATTCCATTTAATAAGTTATTTTCCATTTTCACTTTGAGATAAGTGAAATGATTGAAATTGCTTTAGAGAGTATGAAAATTGTTTGATCATTCATGGCAAAAAAAGAGAACAAAAACATTAACACAAATCTAATGTAAATACAATAGCATTCCAAATGGTATCTGTAATGTTGAAAAAAATGGAAACAAAAAACAATCATCATTGTAAAATCTGATTTTCTCATATATATTGAAATATCACTTCAAAGTTTTTAGCAGGAAATTGAGGAATCATTTGTCCCTCCATCAAGATTTAGAAGATTGGAAAAATTTTACGCATCATTAGCAGCTTAGCAGAAAAAAAAGATTGAAAGTTAAAATTGAGTAAAACCCTAGTAATTTGGGTGATCCTAGGGAGCCCAGCAATGAAGCCTCAGCTTATAATTTAGATTATAATCCTACCTCATGCTACTAGTAAGCAAGGTTAATCGAACGGATTGACATGAAATACCTTGCTCAACTGAACATGAACTGCTGTGGAGAGGAACATTAACATAGAACAAGGGAAATATTCAGTGTGTAAAGAGTTCGTGAGAGAGATTACCTCTAAATTTAATGTTGTGAATTTGTGTGATCAAATGTTTCAATTCTTCATTCGATGTTTCACCAATCTGAGGAAGTGAGACCAAAGATTAGAGAATAAGAATAATTATATTATTAAAGTTTTTGAGATTGAAAAATGTCTTTGACAGATAGTGGATGAGAATGATTCCTTTCGCATGCTGACCTATGATTGAATTCTTCAGATTCGTGTTCAGGAAACTCACAATTCCTCAATTTTTTCTATTCAAGAAAAGATTTGGTTGTGCTCATTTTATGGTGAGCTGTTTTTTGTGCCCTCCGAGAATCAAAGGAGATGTAAAAAGAAATAATTGTGGAGTAATGCTCGATTATATGCCTCGAAGGAATTATGAGAAAAATTGAATAGAAAATCTTTGAACAAATAGTTTAAATGCGTGCACTGCTTAAAATCATATAAAGAAAGGAAGAAAGAAGAGAGAGAAATAGGCATTGAAAAAGAAACGTAGACAAAAAATCTTATAGAATGGAAACTGTTTTCCTAGGATGACTGGCTTGGAATTGAATGCATTTGAACATCATAGAGAGCGAGTGACTATTCATCAAAGTATATCGCTCAGAGAATAGTTAATCGAAAAAAGTGAGCATTAAGATTGACTGATAGAAAATTGTTGATTTGTGGAGGGTCAAAACCTCAGAAGTTTACTGTGAGATTAGGAGAGATTTGAATCGAGAGTGAATAGGTAAGATTGATGCATCAAGATGAGGAGAGAATTTGCAGAGAGAAAAGAGTTGAATAATTCTTTCAACAGTCACTATATCAGCCAAAAGGTATCAGATAGGATCTGAATATATAGACTGTCGAAAGTTCCCTGTATACAGTGTAAGAAAGCAAACCAGATCAAATGTCAGAAAATGGAAAGAGAATGGTTAAATTCACTCACTTGTACAAGAATGGCAATACCAACCAAGCCATAAGATCGACGAGAGGCTTCGGTTATATTACGATAGAGATCAGAATTGAACCCGATTAACTGGATCTAGTGGGATGAATGGAAAAGTACATGGAAAGTGTGTGAGGACGAAGAGAAAGCTCAGAATTCAGTCAGAATTCAAGACAATTAAAAAGTAAGATTCACCTCAGCCGGAAATGCTGTACCACCGATATAGTGTTCTGATCCATGATTATCTGTTCGTCCAAAGTGGATATGCAATGAATCAAAATGATATGAGTATGACAATGGACCACCACTTATGTTCAAATGACCCGTATTTTTGATCACTTCATTTGCCAATCTTGAGCTGTCAGAAGTTCGTTTTCGTTGATTTATCGGCTTGAACACAATACTGTGGCCATTATTCTCCAGTGTACCGGTGATCTATTCGTGAAAAAAAGAGAACCGAAGAGTGGACATTGATTGTTGACTCGAACTCAAACATGGCAAACATAAGGATAAAGTATACAGATTCGTTTTTTTTTCTCTCTTTTTTGCTTCCAATCGAAAGTCAAGCAATGAGCAAAACATGTAGCAAATCTTCACTGATCTGAGTGAGCACTTCATTACCTAACTCATCAATGTTGAAAGAGGATGACATTTTGATCGGATTTATCTGTCTATCTCTCTCTCTCTCACGATTGAAACAACATCTTAATCCTATTCAAACAGAATGATCATGAAGAAAAAAATTCGGCAACGTGGAAACATTCTTGGGAACTTAATTCGGTACTCAAATACTTGTTCTTTTTTTGAAAATAGTTTTCCAAATCTTTTTCGAACTTCATCAATTCATGAGCCTAGGAAACTTGGATTTTGGTGCATTGATAACTGTTTCCATTATCAATGAATTGATGGAAAAATTCATGGATAGGTCAAATTCTATCGAACGTGAACATCTCTAAGGTTCACCATTGAATGTTCAGTGATAAAGTTTAGTCATTTAGAATTTATAGTTTTCATCAAGCTCAGATTATGGATCAAGGGATGAGCAGGAAGATTAGAAGAAAATCATTAAGCCCATGTGAGAGGCATCCGTTCTATAGTCTGATTCATTAATCATCAGATCCTATTGAAAGACAAGCTCAAAGTGAATGACTCGAGATTTTTCTTCGATTGCTGGACCATGATCTGAATCACTAATTCACATAGAATCAAGATGAAATGTGTCACTGAAGTGGTTTCACTTCTTAATCAAATCAACAGATCGCAAATGATCAATCGAAAGCGAGAAGAAGAGGCAATTCGAGTATTGACAGATGAAATGACATTATGATGGACATAACATTATCATTGCCATTGTTATGAGAGCAAAATGCAAGAACAAAAATCATCAAACATATTCAATACGAGTTGACATGGAGAAATCTGAATTACCTCAACATACACACAATGGACACAATCATTTCTTATGGATCATCATGTATGGGAGTGGTTAACATCAACGATACTTAAATATATTAGGCTTGACTTATTGCATGTATTCTACTCACCTTATGAGTGTCAATGTTAAGTGGTCGCAAAAATGGATCATACAAGAGGTCATCTGGATTCACATCAATGGGCGATTGTCGTTTACCTTTATTACATAAACTCCATTCTGGATTGAGAAGTCCCCAAAAATCTGGTCCTAAGTTGTATGAAAATCAAAACATCCTCTTAGTCTGAGTGATTGACAAGTTACGATAATTTATTTTTCACAATTTGATGATTAATACTTCAAATATCTATATTACACCTGATGATGAAGCAAAAAATTATATATCATATAACACGCAAATTGCAAATTGATTAGAAAAATCGGATCTAACTCTCAAACATTTCAAAGTGATAGTCATACGTTCATACCATATGCAATTGGATTGAGGATTCCTCATGCAATCTGTTTATAAACAAAACATTATCATCATTATTAGAATCCAAAATTTTAATTGATTCCTTATATTTCTCAGAGGGAGATCTATGAATTGTGAACAGAACCATTTGTATCAGCATGTGATTGTGCATGAATAAATTTGTCACTAAATCAGTGGACATTTGATGACCACGGAATTCTTCTCCAACGATGGACCATGTTCATGGTCTATCGGAAAACTTTCAAAGATATGAACCGGAAACAGAACAATTACATGAGGAACCTTTGCAGATAGCTGCACATTGCAAATTTTGTCGAGGTGCTGATAGACAAAATTTATATCGTGTGTGCAATTGTGAGGCACCAAGAAATGCTGCTCATATTGAATGTCTTATAACTGCCATTAAAGAACGAAGAGTCCCTCGATTTTGTCTCGAATGTGGACGAATTTATCGTGGAGTTAGTGTGACATTTGAAAGGCCTTCATCTTGCCGTTACTTAAAGGAAGGGAAACCTCTATTAAATGCTTTGATAATTACTGTTTGGTACATGTTATTTGTTTGTCTAACTGGTATGTTGTGTATGTCAACCAATTTTTGGCAGATTTATATTTCGATGTTCTATTATTTGCACGATTTTTCTTTTATCATACTTATATCAACATTTTTGTTCATCATGGCTTCATTCCTCATGATATACTTGGATTTCCAGAGATGGAGAGATGAACATTCGGTGATCAAAGTAAAGGCAACTTTTGGATTGTCAAATTCAAATCCTGCTATTCAAATGAATACAATAAGGTCTGCCAATCAGCTAAATCCACAGTCTTAAACTTTCGATATTGCCAAAAAAACGCTACAACATTCATCTTTTCTCAATCAAATGGACCTCTTCCTATTTTGATTGACTCTCTTGATTCTTGAAGTTCTAAAATCTTAGCCTGTGAGTCGATAATCTCTTCCATACTGTTCCGAACTTAGTCATCAGGACGATATACTCTATGCTTCCCCGAAAGGCACGAAGAATCGCTTCAATGATTCTTTTTCATGCTAAATTGACTTCAATTATGGACACAAGGCACACATTTTCATCGGTCCAGTGTTTTATCATCTCTTTGCTTCCTCTTGTCTGATGACTGTTGATTGTCTGACTTGATTAATAATTTTTTTTTCTCCGTTAAACTTGAATTTTGGTTACTCCAACTTCAAGGGCGCATAATGAATCGATTTTTTTCTCAAAAATGATATATCTTGCTTTACCTACCTGATATGCCATCATAGGTCCACCATTCATCCCAATCACCAGAAATACAGACGATATCTAATTAAACAGAGGAAAAAAGAATCAGATGATTAAACCATCTCTCAGAACTATATTGATATGGTTCTTTTCAATTGAGATTCTTCCTCCTCTCTCGAAAATGCAAAGTTCATACGCAACAAGATCGATACACATTTGATAGCGAAAAAGAAAATTCATTCGAAATAATACTATTTTCTGCTAATCTTCTTCAACAGATTCTTGTATTGAAAATATCTGTTCTCTCTTGTGTACTTTGGCAATAATAAAGCACGTATTCTTTGTATTTGTGCTCGTATTTTCTTTTCGGAGAAAATGATGTGAAAGAGCAAAAGTTTTGTGTGGGTATGAAAGTGAGGTCACAAGAAAAGGACAATTGTATTTCCATTGAATCGTAAGTTATGGAAGCAACAACTGTTAGTAGCAGGACTTTTGTGACACACACACACAGGAGAGACACTTGAAATCTGAAATCTGAAAAGTTACGGTAAATAATTCAGTTGATCCTGTTCTTCTCTCTCAT
Source organism: Brevipalpus yothersi (assembly GCA_003956705.1). Classification (NCBI taxonomy): domain Eukaryota; kingdom Metazoa; phylum Arthropoda; class Arachnida; order Trombidiformes; family Tenuipalpidae; genus Brevipalpus; species Brevipalpus yothersi. Next base: position 139,367 of record QZCP01000090.1, read on the forward strand.
GAATGTAACATCAGTTTGAAGTGGTTGTTTCACGCTCAAAGGACGATGTCATAACAATAATGGCTTCTCTCTCTCTACCAAGACACTTGGACAGCCTTATTGGTCAACCGTCACCTTTCTTGACCAAAGTCAAATTGATTGCCTAATTTTTCAGCCATTAACGTCGTGAAGATTCTTTTTCTTATCAATGTTGAATGGAGTTCAGCATTGACAATTGCTAGTTTTTCGCATCTCCTGGGAGAAAAAGTTACATAGGAGAGGAAAAAAATTCAACAAAAAGCAACTCCAACGATAACATTTTATCGATCACCTAAATTCACGTTAATTTATTAGCAACATCATCAATAAATATATTCAAACCATTCTCCAATTCTCTATCTTTTCCCTATCAAATCTTGGTGATAATGTTCACATCATCGATTCTCCAAGAAAGCTGTAGGAAGAGAGATAAACTTCGAAAATGAAGCAATCATAGAGCAGTTACATTGAGAGACGAAATTACCGAATGTTCAAAAATCTGAATGTCCTTTCGAGTCCGTAGTTTGATAGTTTGATTGTGTGCTCTCTTGAAATTGATGGTCAGAAATGATCTGTATTTCAAGTGCTGGCTCAGTAAAAAAAGATACTAGGTGAGTGTTCTTCTGGAGATTCAATTTGGAGGAAAAATAGAATGATTGTGGATGTATGTTTCTGTCCAACATGAAGTATCATCAAATAAATTGCCACTATTAATTGCGAAACAAGGGTCCAGTCTATTTGATAATAGGCCTGAGAAGAATACTCAATATTTGAAGAGAAATAGATAGATTTTACCCACAAGTTTTTCATTCATCCTCAGGAATCTGGGAATAAGTCAAGTAAACAATATCCGATGGTTACATTAGGTATAAGACAATGGGAATAAAGGAAGAGGAAGAAAAAGAAACATTATAGAGCATAGAACAGTTCTCAGATAGATGAGAATAGAGAAAGAGAGAGAGAGAGAGAGAGAGAGAGAGAGAGAGAGAGAGTGATGGAAAGTAAAGATGCTCTTCATTATTGACTTGCATGTAAGTACAAATAATCGAAGCATTCTGATCATATCCAAACTCAGCCTATTCTTGTAGATTAAATCAATTGTATATTGGGCGTTTGGAGGCAAAAGAAGTGGACCAGACACAGGTTGGAATGATATAACAGTAATTGCATTAGATGGATTGCCTACTTCATTTGCTCCTCTCTCTCTCTCATCCTCAACTACTCTTTCCTCTTCCACTCCATCACCATTTCAATTGGCTTTAACAATAGAGCCCATCTTTTTGGGGTCTCTCTCTCTCTATCTTTCTTTCTTCGAACAAAATTCAAGATCACCCGAAAGGCCTCTTTATTGATCGGCCTGCGAACGGCTTGGCCTCTTTGTTGATTGATCAATAGCCGTAAATAGGATGGCTGATCAAGATGATCAGGAAAGGAACAATTGAGGCGAGGAAAAGAAGAGGAAGAAATTATGGGTGAGAATGAGAATATTATCTTATTCGGATATTTTTGCTCATAAATAAGCCCACATAGAAAAACATACTGATACATTCTTTCCTTTTCTCTCTCTCTTCCCTGCAGTATGTATCAAACAAGTACAGGGCAGGGAATTGAATAGATCGATTTTTCTCGATGATGAAAGCTGCATATTCCCTATCTAGTGAAAAATAGGCTCATTGGGTTCCAATCTGTCCACTACTCTTGAATGAAATATTGGATCAAGTGAATTAATAATGAACCTAATTATTCAAACGACAATGATTACTGACATTAGGTCATTGTTTCTGATTATAACCATTGGAGACTAGGTGCATAGCCGTTATATCAACATTTTTCATGCGACATTCTTATTTGAGAAAATAACTCATGCTTTCTCTCACTCTCTCTCCCTTTTTCTCATATTTCGAAGAATACTTTGTTATCTTGAGAGAAAATTTTCAATCTCTATTCCTCGAACTCGAAGTATTCTCCAAAAAAGTTCTATAGTGCTTCTAATGCATCGAAGGCTCCTATAGTGAGCGAATAGTCGACAGAACTAGGGTTAGATGAGTCTAACTCTGGAGATAGAGAGAAGATTCGAGGTGAGAAAAGACTTCTAATTTGATTGAAGTAGAAACTTCATTGGATTGACTAGCTTGGATTTACGGTTTGATTTGATAGGAGATCACAGATTGACTGAGAGCAGCTCAACAGATACCATCTAAGCCTTGCCGACATTCGTATTGTGAGTTCATGAGTTTGTTTGTGTGTATGTGACGGATTGAGTTTCCCTAGAACACTAGCCTGAAGGTTCCTTCTCAAAACACAAAAAGTAAAAGCTAGGAGAAATCTTCTGATCTGTGAAGAGAATGGTCTGAAAGTTCATTCAGATATTCGATTAAAATGATCGATGCAGAGAAAACAGTTTCTCAAGTCATTCAAGCCTAAAAATTGTGGAAATTATTCTAAACCAGCAGTAAAAACTTCTTTTTTTCTCATTTAACCATTTGTGAACCTTAAGTTTCGACACCTTTATCATGTTATCTTGATTTGATGGAATTTGAGGGCAAAAAATTTGCTTTACATAATTCTTATTAAAAAGAGTGAAGGTTATATCAATTAAAGCATCATGCAAATTAGCGTGACATCCACCATCAACTAAGAAGATTATGAACAAATTAATTTGTCATTGAAAACAGTGACAAGAAAATTTGATTATAAAACTTACCCTTCAATAGAGATAATATCAAACATAGAGATAAAAACTTTGCATCCATGACCACAAACACTTTGAAGCAATTACAAATCTAATATCAACACAATCTTACAGTATGTCCACTGCTAATGATGACACTTCACTCAAACCGAAATTTGGACTAAAAGTTTCTCCGATTTTCTAGAAGCAAAAATTTTCCATCAAAAACTTTGCAAAGCTATTTTTCGAGGCAATACTCATAAAACACAGTACAGAGGCCAGTGAGCGGAATGATTCACTTTCTCAAGTCATTCTCAATTGATAGCCAACAATTGTGAGTATTTTGCGCTTCCATTCAACTGGAGAATGATTAATACCAGCCAAAGTCGTCGCCAGCCACTGTTTCTATTTTCCTTTGCTCAACATTTCACCCAATTCAATAGGGGCAACAAAACAAACGAACAATGAGAACATCATCAACACACACACTGACTTGAACTTGCTTTATTCTTTCGAATCACTTTCGAAAAAGGCCAAATATTTCGACTCCATCAGCCCGCGCTCGCTTGGCTCACCCATCTCACAGTCTCTCTCTCTCTCTCTCTCTCTCTCTCTCTCTCTCTCTCTCTCTCTTTCATGAGCCTTAAGCATATTTCTCATGCGCTCTCTATTCTATTCTGTTCCATAATCATGCTCCCATGAAGTTGTGGATGATAAAGTTCTCAAGAAAAGGTATCGAAAGAGAGAAAGGATGAAGCCCACAATTTGATCATGCCATGTTTGGATCCATTGAAATTTAGCTTGATTCGCTAATAGATGCTAAATGATTAAGCCATAAGCAAAAGATCAGCAGAGGGTCCTTGAAAGGATAAGTCACAAATGACCTTGCTTTCATATTGGTCATCGATGGTGATGGGGAGAAAGAGAGTTTTACGCATCCAAAAATTTTCATTTGATGAGAAGCCAGCAACTCACAGAGGTCCTGAAGTTTTCGAATTATAAATAAATAAGTATTTATTGGTCAAGTTTTTATGTTCTTCTTAAGTTCCTAGCCAAACGTTATTTGTTGGTCCACTAAAGCGTATTTCAGAACTCTTTTTATCATTTCATTTCATTTGTTATTCTTCTGAACATCATCATCTCTCAAAATGAGACTCTCTTCCCATCACATCAATCTGCTTCTAGTACTGGTGGTACCAATAGTGATCTGTAAGCCAATCGTTAAAGAAGAGCTCAAAGATGAATCGTTCGGCATGCCAAGTCATGTTCCAGAGTTCAAGCCGATTGATAATTTTCGCCTCTTGATTGGACGTCTCATGGATCCCACCATTAAGGATAAGCCGCAAAGTTACTGGTTCAATCGCACGATCATGTGGGGAAGCAAAAGTCTAAGAATGTTGGATCAACTGGCAGTGAAGCATCCTTGGACCCTTGGTATTCCATTGAATCTCATATTGAAGTATTTCTCATAGAATTTGTATGCACGTTTCTGAGGTCTCTGAATCATCTGAAATGAAAGGTTTGAAATAAACGTTGGAATACCTGAGCTCACTAGGTTTAATTTTAAGCCCTTGTTATCAAGCTTTATGTGATTCAAAGCATATGTTATCAAGTGATTTTAAATTATCCGAATTGCATTAAATATGAACGAGGGCTAATATTAGAGAGAGAAGTTTTTTCTTAGGTGGGATGAATTGCACATCAAAATCGTTCTTTTTTAACAATGAACAGCTTTTTTCGTAGTCACACAAATGAGTACTTTTACTAATGGACACTCAACAACAGCTCAGCTTTTAGAGAAAGAAGGGAAGAATTTCTCAGTGCCTAAAGAGAGGGAGAGTTTTAAATATGAAAAGATTTGGAGATCAAAGAAGATATGAGGTCTATGGACCAGCGACCATTGATAAATTACTCGAAAAGTGATATTCCCAGACGATATTCGTTGAGTCATATAATAATTGGATGAATCAGCTGTCAACTCATCGAAATTTTGTCAGTGGAATCTATCGAGTATACTAGATGATGTGATGGATTTGTATCAAATGAGAATAGAGTTAAACAAGAGTTATGGGGGAGAAGATATGGAGGAAACAAATTTCCCAATGCTCTATCATATAATTGTCAATCCAAATAGTTAGTTGTGATCTTTAGCTTGTTCTTTTTGCAGATCAGAGCATGAAGATCTTATGTGCACATTTAGGGATCATTGCAATCGACCCTGTCGTAGATTATATCTTTTATCCCTACCATTTAAAGACGCTTTGCTCCCACGATCACTCCCTCTATGACTGGCCCATGAAGAGGGCTGTGATGATATTGTTAGTATGTTGATTCTCAGATAACCAGCGATTTGTTTACAGACAACCACAGAATAATGTAACAGGTCGAACACGGTACATATCTGAGAAGGATAGACGTGTTAAAGTGAAATAATTTCAGGTGAATCATAAGTCTCACTTACCAAAGCAAGCCATAGAACAAAATGTTCAGGCAAAAAGTTATTAAAATATTGATTCAAAAATAACATTGCAGGTCCTATCAAGACGCTGTCAGAATAGGCCATTTCGCTTTTGGTCATATGTGAAACCTAAAAATTGACAGAAATTGTCGATTCATCAATTGATTAATCAAGAGGCGAAAGGATTGATGATACTTACTACTAGTCTATTGGTTACTTTGGCCATTACTAAACCAAAAGTAATCAAATAGAGGCATGGATGCTCTTCAAACAGATGGGGTGATTTTTGATAAATTACAAGAGCTGGAACTAGTACAGTCGCGAGAGGTATACATGGTGATAGTACGCTGGTACCCTAGAAATGGAAGAATCAAGATGATAATTCATTTTTGTAGATCAATCAATATTTTTGAGCTCTAGGAGAGAACTTACCGCTACTGTTGAACCATTTTTACCCACTCCACCAGCTAATATAACGGCTAAATTTTGAAAAATGAAGACTATATGTGCGATGGCAGTTGAGAAGGTGAAAACTATCTTCAATTCAACATTTAAGCCGGGTAGCTGAAAAAAATAAGAAAGTTTGAGTATCAGAAAAATAATGAATCAAGAAGTTTTGAATGGATAAGTTATTGTTAGTGCACGATCTACTCTTCAAAATCATAGAGAGAATTTTAGATTTCCAAAATCTAAGAATATGAACAGAGTCTGGAAAGGAAACACAGAATTGTTCCTCTAAATTTCAGAGCAGTCAAGTCTTTCGAGGATCTTTGAGCTTGAACTTTCTATCGCAACTTGATTACAGGTAGAATTCATGAAACATAGGAATGAGCACCAATAATGCTTGATTTTTCGAATCACCTGACAAATTTAGTAGCATGTTAATATGATGCTAATACGAGCTTGATGGAGCTTTTAAATGGAGATGAAGAATTTTTCTGATGTTAGAATTTGCAGTGCTTCATACCAGGATGAACAATCAATTTAGATTTTGAAAACAGGAAACAATACGCTCAATGGTGCATCTAATCACATCATGTGAGAGACCTTATAAGAGACTCAACTTCTCAAAGATGGAAAATGGTTGGCAAAAAGAGTATCACATCAAGAGCAAATACTAGATTGGCTGAATAAGCATTTCTCTTGATTGTTACAAAGCTAGGTACCGATCGGCATGATTGGCAGTTAGAAGATGGCACACTATAAATCAAAATATTGCTGGAAATTACCTTATAAGACCAGATTTCTTGACCTGCGAGTGTGGTAATAAGACTAAAAAACATAACGATAAATTGCACCTCAGTGACATCAAATCGACCAAATCGTAGAAGAGATGATACGTAAGTTTGCCAGTGAGCTATATAAAACAAAGCAACCGCCATCATGACGAAATAGAATATCCAACCAGGGTAGTGGCCAAGTTGAATGATTAAACATGTCGCCAAAGAGACGAATAAAGTTGAAACTGAATCACAGCCATGATCAAATAGTTCTCCCAGTGGTGAACTTGTACCAGTACGACGGGCTTGTTTACCATCAGTAGCATCTAAAGTTTGATAAATGAAAAGCCCGAAACCGAAAAATAGTAGAGCCCAACCAGGTATCTGTAAAAGAGATCAGGAAAACATGAGAATCATTTATCATAATGTCACACAAACACACACAATGACAGCAATTGTGAATAACTGGCATGGTCAAATTCTATGAAAGTGATGGCCATGGACAATCCAATGAGGATCATTCACTTGATTTGGATTGATTTTCAATTATTACTTACAGGTTGCTTGGCATCAGGTGAATAGAGAACGAGTATAATCGTGGTAAAAACATTCACACACAGACCAGTGAGTGTCATTAAATTGGGTGCCCAATACATTGGTAATTTATTCACGAACCATGTCCAAAATTTTTGCATTATTGGATCTAATAGTGTTTCACCAGCAGATCGATACTTATGTTCGGTCAATTTTTGTAAATGCCTCTCACTGAGGACTTCACCGCCGAGAGTAAACATTTTACCGGTTCCTTATGTTCCCTGAATTGAATTGATTGTGGAATCAATTTTTACAATATATATATAGATATATATATGTATAAATAAATATAATCAACACAAATAAAGTTGGGCACAGTTAATCATTCAAGTAATCTGCATAAACACACAGAGAGAAAGAATGTCATGAAATGAAACAATTTCAAATATTGATGGGAACAAGTAATGATAATAATAATACACTAGGCGAAAAGCTTTCTTCTTCTCTTCCAAGTCAGACAATCATCACTGTTGATTTGTCAATAAAGTCTTGTCGATAAGCTTGATTATGATTATTATTATGTTTTCTCCAAATTCACTATGGAACAAATGCACACAAATGACTATTCCATTAATTGCATTAAGCGTGTTGATATAATACTCAATCTGGTGATCGTCTTACACTTCCTTTCTCTGTATCACTTTCTGTACCTCTCTCTTTCCCAATGTTTTTCACTTTGATTTCTTTATCATTCAAATAATCACCACCCAAATGTCACACACGATGGACTCTCATGAAGAGAAGCTTGGTAACAGTATAAATATATATATGAATCAATAATCTTTTTTCACATTAAATGAAAACAGTTTCCACATACACACAGTAATAATAACAACAGTTGCAGAAACAGATCGAGAGTCACAAAGCAGGCACACAAAATACTGAACACATCATCAGGACACAAGGTGAACAGTAGAGTACAGTAGAGATAAGGAATTAACTCTATTAACCCAAAGAGAGAGAGAGAGAGAGAGAGGGAGAACTCACAATTGGCTTGAATAATCAATACAATGGATGATCATTCCCAGGTAACAAGACAACATATACCGATCATACAATCATGCGGTCATCAATGAATTGTAATAATTAATAACATCCAAAATGTGGAGATGAATAAAATCTTTCAATAATTTTTGAGATTTTTCCAACATACACACACACACACACACACATTCGGAAGTGGAAACACATACACAAACACACAGAAAGGCAAGTCTTACAAGATCAACACGCTCACTATTTAGCACACCTTATCCTCAGCTCACTGATATGTGAAGAGAAGGAGTTTTGCTTCTCTCTCTTCTCTCTCTCTTCTCTTTCATCATCATTTGTGTTTTTCAAAAATATCATGTTTTTCGAATCATCACACTTGTAATTGATCATGTGAATCGAAATGGTAATTCATGTCAGAATAGAGTAAGATCGTGTGAGTGTTGTGAGTGAACTTTCTTTTTATTTATTTGTAAACTGATGATGAATTTCGGGGAAAACTTTCAGAGACTTGAAAGGTGAAAAGATGAGTTGGATAGTATTTGGATGGCGGAACATTTTTTCTACGAAACAGGAGGAAGTAGATTTTAGAGCGGGAAATATTTCTGGTTTTCTGGGTTTCCGGTGGAAAAATTTTCCGGGTTAATAAAAAAAATATTTCAGGGTTTATTTTGAACTATTATTCTATGATACCCAACGAATGTGAAGTTGATAGGATGGTGATATAGTCTAAACATGAAAATTTGTTCAAATCGATATGAATTTTGAGTGGGGGGAGAAAAATCAATAAAGGAGGTACATATGTGTTATTTTTTCATTTTATAAGATGAATAATTCTACCAGATTCTGTGATTTATATTAACAGAGGCTTGTAGTTGACCAAATGTGATCAGACGACCACTTTGACAACACACAATATACATGTATCTAGAGGGCTGTTGAACAGTCGGGAAATTGGGTTTTTGATTAAAATTGAATCGTATGAAATTCCGTTGAATTGTATAACATGGTTTGTGGTCAAAAATCTCTCTATGGAGAACGAACAAGATAAATTGATCCTTGTTCATGATCAAGATTTGGACATGGCTCTGGAGGATGTAAAAGTTGGTAAGATTGCTGGTGTTGTTCATATTGGTGACGAGTTTGCTAAACATTATGAATCACGAGTCACCACACATTGAACTGATTATCAAGAGGCTTCTGCACGGAAAACTATGATCAAATTTTATGGAGATGCAAGCAAATTGTTCGTATTCTGAGTATTTGACACTTACCTTCTTGATGCCTATACAAAATACCGGTACTTCGAGGCTTCGAGAATCAATCTAGGAATGAAGAATGGATCCTTTTTCCCATTCATAATATGAGGGTCCAGTGATTGCACAGAAGAAGAATGAAATTCACGACAAAAACTCGATGTTAAAATTCAACTAGAAGTTAATCCATCGGTTGTTCGTTCACAGTTTCTTAACAAAAGTTTGAGCTCAATTACCAGTGAAATGAGGAAGCGTGATAGAAACTCAGAAAATTTGACAAATGATGATATTTGTCCACAGAATATTTAATTTTCTCTCGTGTAACAATTCCAAACAAAGGTGAATTGACATTATTCGGCAAGAATATTGGTGAAAAATGTGTTGGTATTCCAGGACCTAATTTTGGCTATATGCCTCAAGATGAGGCTCTTCCTAGTGATCTTAATGTTTGACAGAGTCTATTTTTCTTCGGTTTACTGTACAAAATGACCATCAAAGACATTCGAACTAAAATACCGTTATTATTGGAACAAGTTGGTCTGTCAGAATGTCGTCACAGATATTTGAATCAATTAAGTGGTGGTATGAGACGTTGAGTTTCATTAGCAATCGCTCTACTCTATTCTCCACCATTAATGATTTTGGATGAGCCAACAGACGGATGCAATGTGCAAATAGACGAAGGGTTCACTGTAATATTTTGTAGGGATTATCCTGCCAGATCTCTTCTCTACAACCACGAAACGATTCTGAATATATTTTGGTTAGAGTTAAACGCGAATTATTAGCGTAGAGAGATAATACTTTGATTTTAGGTGGACAACAACGATAATTACTGTCTCATTCAGAATTTCAAGAACATTTCTAAGCCGAAAGAAAGAAAAAACTTACCTTGAATTTTGGCTTCCAGCGCATTGCGGAGGCAAACGTTTTGCCAGACACATAATTTTTGACCAAGGTGGGCAAAGCAATACACAGAGCTTGTTCAACAAAAATGATGTAATCTTTAGTCATTGAGAAACTGTGATAGTAGCTTGGACTTAGAGGATGTCGGACGGGAACAGAACAAACTACTGACACTTCCATCAGTCCAGTAGAAGAAGATTTTGGTACTGTTTTAATGATCTTGTACGAACCTTTACCAGAAAAATTGCTGCCCATATTGTAGATAACACCATCGTTCTCAATGTGTGGATGGGCAGAATATGTGTTCACCACAACATAGTTGGTTATATCCAATCTTTTGATGGAATTCAAATTTTTTGGATCTATCTCCCATATTCGTGGAGATTCAGTGGAAGCATACACTTTATCACCAATAGGATAAATGCTCACAGTAGCATTATCACTCAATTTTCCCATTGAAAAGTAAGACATGTATCGCTTAAATAGACTCCTACATGGACCTGGTAAAGCTCGAGTCCCAAATTCTGATATCACAACCCTTTTGGCACTCATATTACGAAGGTAAGCCTCACTTCATGGCTATTGAATTCTAGACACTGACGGTTGTGTCGGTTCCGTATATGGCACTGGATTGTGAACATTGTGTTCCTTTACATTATGTATTCCAAGGCTAACAATATTGATGGTTTTGCTGAAGAATTTGATAAAAAATATCCAGAAAATTTCATGCCTTTCGAATTGTCCAACTCTTTGGATCCTGCATATGTTTTACAGTATTGAATGAGCTTCATGGACAAACATTCTGCGAAAATGATAAAAAAAGGTTTGAGACACTGTAAAGCTTGATTCTTGAAAAATAAAAGTAGAAAACCGAAAATTTTTCATTTCTCATTTGGTCAGAATTTTTCAATTACCTCTTAAATTACCAGCATCTTGTTTAGATATCGATCAGAATTGATGATTAACATCGTAAGATTCATTAGAAATATTCTCATTTCCCGGCTGGTACATGGAACATTGTAATAGTTTCCAATGCAAGGATCATTTGGCATGTATCTCCATCATTCCTCAGGTAAGAGAACGAGGCAAAAAAACATCCTTAAATAATCATTAAGGACATTTGAGTATCATTAGCATCCAAATACATAACTTTTCAGAGTATTTGATCAAGTTAGTCAGTTAATAGAAGATTGCGTAAAGTTAGCAATGATTCTGAAAACAGATGGAAACACGTACTTGATCCATACGATCTAGAAAAAGATTTGAATTTATTCGGAAAAAAAACCATCGAGAAATTGTTCTAAATCGAATCCAAGAAACTTTTCTGTCCTGAATTTTGAATCTTTAATGTTGAAATTTTAGAGAAGATGAATCGGTAAACGTTCTACAGCAATCAAATTCAAAGATCTCAATGTAGTTCTTCATGCTCGGAGAAGCTTCTTAAAATTCCCACTTTGATTCAAATAAGTTCAATGTGAAACTCTTTGATGATGTTTTCATTTCACCGCAAAGATTTGTTGTGATTTCAAGGGATGAGTTGTGAAATCGCAACCTTAATTCAAATTATTGGTTCCAAGAACCAACTCAATAGCTTGTTTCACGGAAACGCAATTCACAAAGAGACAAACTAAAAGGGATAAATGTGATTTAATATAAATCATAGACTTTGCAATTAACTGAGGGAACTTAGTAAATCATTTAACTGGACAGTTTAAGTATCAGATCAAGAGTGAAGGAATTTTCTTCAGTGAAATGACAAAAGTAGATCAAGAAGAAGAAAAGAGTTGCGAGGCAACATCTCCTTGATGATGAGCCAAACCAGGTTTGGTGATACATTTGTTATGGATTGTCATCCAGATCTATAACCGATTCTTGTTGCGATACCAAAAAAACTTATACAAACCAGGGAATCAATTTCTACATCTCTGAAATGAGGAAACACAAATTAATTAGTGGAGAATTTCCTCCATTTAAGTTTATTTACCTGGGAATCATTATCATGCGTTTGGCATTGAAACTCGTACCATTATGATGAAAGATGCGAGCTCTAGAATAGCCTGTAACCAAAAACTCACAATTATGCAAATCTTGATAGATCATGCTTGGTCTGATGAAGCTTATACTCAAATTTCCACACTCATCCATATCCTAAAGTGATCAAGGGAATATCCTTATTTGTCTCTCAATTGATTTGGATAAGACTGGTAGATTTTAGTAGACCTTATGTTCGAGGGCAGAAAATCTGTTTGAAAGTTCATCTGCAATGATTAGTTCTCTTCAAAATGTTACAACAAACTGAGAAATCGATCTCATTTCATCAAATTGGAGGTGTAAAAACGATACACACAAATTTGACAGAACAATTAAATGATATCTTGACCCATAAACAAAACCTTGAAAATTGTGAATATTTCTGAATTCAGCCCTAAAAACTCTCTTATTTTCACACAGACCGAATTTTTTTCCCACTGAGATCATTTTATTGTGAGAAACAATCATCAGATAACCACATATTGGTTTCATTGACTTTTTTCTTCTGAAAGGAAAGAATTTTGATACTCACGATTACGAAGTTTCTGTAACAAACTGGAGCTGAATCGAAAATTGTGAATATTCCTCTCCATCCCTGATTGTCTAATTGATTTTGAAATTTCATTCTCATTGTTGTAGATATTTTCCTGTTCCTGGCTGTATGATAATTCATTCTCCTTATAAGTTTGTCTCTCTATTTATGCATTGAGAAAATAAAGAGTTACGTTAGTTTGTGATTTAAGCAAATAAACGATAAAAATTGGGGGGGGGGAATTTTCACCTTAGCACAAACACGAGATCCGAGCAATAAAACGACAGAAAAATTGAATATAAACAGTTCCAAAGCAATCAAAAGGCACATGACTCTGGTTATCCCTCCGATTTTATCCAAGCTCACAAAAATCATTCCAATCATTGCCATTGATCCTAGAATCGAAAGGCCGATCAAATTTTTCCAAAAATTGTTACATGAATGAGCAAAATTTGTAGCTGCATTGTATCTACTCAATATTTCGAAAGAATCGATCTTCTTTGCCAAATTTTCCACTGAACAGAAGAGATCTGTCCATTCTGTTCCCATTTCTAATGCAGCAAACACATGATCTAAACACAGTTCACTGTATTTGAAAACTAGAACTGCCATCAATATTGATGTAAAGTATTGAGAGGATCCAAAATAAATTTGTACACCTAAAATCAATGCCCAAAATAATCCGGTGGTCAAGGTATAGGTAATATTTGTGTTGATATAATAGATTAAAAATAGAACCAAACAACAGAATATACCTTGAGAGACGAAAATGTAGTTCAGAATATGAAATATTAGATTACACCATCTTTCGAATTTTTCTTCAGCACTCATACCAATCAAACTTCGAGATGAATTTCTCACAGTAGTAGGTTCAAATATTCGGAGCCAAATGATCATTCGTTTATCGTTTTCAAAATAAATCATTGTGAATAGAAAGCTTAAAACTATGGTCACGAATATAAGTACCGTTAAACATATCAGTTCATTGGCTTGTGGATAGAAATAAAATGGATTTCCAAGTATTGAATTGACTTTTTCATTGTGTAATAAACTAAGTGTCAAAAAACGTAGCCAACTGGCTATCATTAAAATAAGAGCTATTAATGGGACATTGCTTGATTTTTTTCTTGGTGTAAAAGCATCAGAATGATCCATATGGATAGGAACTCCCCACCATGAAAAATATTTATCGATAAATGAACTGGACTGAAATTTATATGATTGAGAGTATAGGAGAACCCGCGAGGAAACCCCCAAAAAACTCATTGATACAGTTGGAACTGACCGAATTCGAGGGAAAATATAAAATAATGCTCACATTAAGAATCGAATGTAGTGAAAAATTGAAATACCCTGAATACAAGTGCATTTACATCCCAAAAGAAAAGAATAATTGATTGGCAAGTCAAGTCATATGAATGCAGGTATCGTTCATTTATGGAATCATCATGAAAATATTGATTATATTCTCGATGCGGAGACAAAATACCTCCCTAGAATTCAATTTATTGAAGAGTCAAAATCCTTATCCCTTGAATCACGAACATACATGTATATAGTCATATGTTACATGTTTTGTCAGAATAGTCTATGCATAAAGTATGAGGATCTAGTGACACATCAACTTTCCTCCTGTTGAAATCATGTGCGGGTTGCTTTCACGTTCTTTTTGAAGTCACTTGGAGGAAGATTATTTGGCATATAATGAATCGTTATTGAGATTTTTGCTCCACTCTATTAGAAAAAAATCAATAAATCAAATCATATGTATTTTTCCCACGAAATGAAAGTGAGAACATTCAAAAACTAACTGAGCCATTTAACATGTGTTGATAAATCAATTGATCGAAGAAAATTGATTGACAGTCTGATGCTGTAAAAAATTTCGCCAATACTTACTCTACACATGATATCGTCTCATGTATATCTTTATCCCTACAATCCGTGCAAGTATAATGAGAATTTGAGCAAAGAGTGACCAATTCTGGCCTGTGCAATGAACTTCGAACAAAATATTTCGTCTAATCCAGATGTCAGTTCTGAATGCCAGAAACATAGCTTTTTCTTATGGTCCACAGCCAGATGCTCAAAGGACAGTGTCCAAAACTGCCAATGCCAATATTTTTCTGAAGCTTTCTCATCAGATGTTATCAGGTGTGATAAGACTAAAAACTGTGATAAGATTTCTCTGCGACCAACAGTTCCAGAGATACAGCTCTTTCCTAAATGATTGTTACAAACAGACTCCCAATTTCGATAAGCTTATCTCTCTATGGAGAACGAACAAGATAAATTGATCCTTGTTCATGATCAAGATTTGGACATGGCTCTGGAGGATGTAAAAGTTGGTAAGATTGCTGGTGTTGTTCATATTGGTGACGAGTTTGCTGAACATTATGAATCACGAGTCACCACACATTGGACTGATTATCAAGAGGCTTCTGTACGGAACACTATGATCAAATTTTATGGAGATGCAAGCAAATTGTTCGTATTCTGAGTATTTGACACCTGCCTTCTTGATACCTTTACAAAATACCGGTACTTCGAGGCTTCGAGAATCAATCTAGGTATGAAGAATGGATCCATTTTCCCATTCAAATATGAGGGTCCAGTGATTGGACAGAAGAAGAATGAAATTCACGACAAAAACTCGATGGTAAAATTCAACTAGGAATTAATCCATCGGTTGTTCGTTCACAGTTTCTTAAAAAAAATTTGAGCTCAATTACCAGTGAAATGAGGAGGCATGATAGAAACTCAGAAAATTTCACAAATGGTAATGTTCGTCCACAGAATATTCAATTTTCTCATGTCTAACAATTCTAACAGTAACAATACTTTTGATACACTTGTGTTTGAGTCCACGAGTGATTGGAGCTCCTGTTGGAATTTTGATCGAAAATAAAACGGTATTTTCTGATGATACAGAATACCGACGCCGAAACATCACACCAATTTGCCTAGAATGTACTAATCCGAAACATTTTGTTGATTACATAAATCGATTCTGAAAAAAATGGAAACACGTACTTGATTCATACGATCTAGACAAAGATTTGAATTTATTCCTGAGAAACCATCGAGAATTTGTTCTAAATCGAATCCAAGAAACTTTCCCGTCCTGAATTTTGAATCTTTAATGTTGGAATTTTAGAGGATTTGAATCGGTAAACGTTCTATAGCAATCGAATTTAAAGATCTCAATGTAGTTCTTCATGAAATCGCAACCTTAATTCAAATTATTGGTTCCAGGAACCAACTCAACTTTGCAATTAACTGAGGAACTTAGTAAATCATTCAACTGGACAGTTTAAGTATCAGATCAAGAGTGAAGGAATTTCTTTCTATGAAATGACAAAAGTAAATCAAGAAGAAGAAAAGAGAGTTGCGAGGCAACATCCTTGATGAGCCAAACCAGGTTTGGATGTACATTTGTTATGGATTATCATCCAGATCTATAACAGATTCCTGTTGCGATACCAGAAAAACTTATACAAACCAGGATATGAATTTCCACAGCTCTGAAATGAGGAAACACAACTAATTAGTGGAGAATTTTTTCCATTATAGATCTATTTACCTAGGAATCATTATCATGCGTTTGGCATTGAAGTTCGGACCATCATCGTGAAAGATGCGAGCTCTAGAACACCCTGTAATCAAAAACTCGCAATTATGCAAATCTTGATAGATCATGCTTGGTCTGATGAAGCTTATACTCAAATTTCCACACTCATCCATATCCTAAAGTGATCAAGGGAATATCCTTATTTGTCTCTCAATTGATTTGGATAAGACTGGTAGATTTTAGTAGACCTTATGTTCGAGGGCAGAAAATCTGTTTGAAAGTTCATCTGTAATGATTATTTCTCTTCAAAATGTTACAGAAAACTGAAAAAATCGATCTCATCTCACTAAATTGGAGGTGTAAAAACGATACACACAGTTTTGATAGAACAATTAAATGATGTCTTGACTCATAAACAAAACTTCGAAAATTGTGAATATTTCTGAATTCAGCCCTGAAAACTCTCTTATTTTCACACAGACCGAATTTTTTTCCCATTGAGATCATTTTATTGTGAAAAACAATCATCAGATAACCATATGTTGGTTTTATCGACTCTTTTGTTCAAAAATGAAAGAATTTTGATACTCACGATTACGAAGTTTCTGTAGCAAACTGGAGCTGAATCGAAAATTGTGAATATTCCTCTTCGGTCCTGATTGTCTAATTGATTTTGAAATTTCATTCTCATTGTTGTAGATATTTTCCTGTTCCTGGCTGTATGATAATTCATTCTCCTTATAAGTTTGTCTCTCTATTTATGCATTGAGAAAATATAGAGTTACGTTAGTTTGTGATTTAAGCAAATAAATGGAAAAAATTGGGGGGAAAATCTTCACCTTAGCACAAACACGAGATCCGAGCAATAGAACGGCAGAGAAATTGAATATAAACAGTTCCAAAGCAATCAAAAGGCACATAACTCTGGTTATTCCTTCGATTTTATCCAAGCACACAAAAACCATTCCTATCATTGCCATTGATCCTAGAATTGAAAGTCCGATCAAATTTTTCCAAAAATTGTTACATGAATGAGCAAAATTTGTAGCTGCATTGTATCTGCTTAATATTTCGAAAGAATCGATCTTCTTTGCCAAATTTTCCCCTGAACAGGAGAGATCTGTCCATTCTGTGCCCATTTCTAATGCAGCAAACACATGATCTAAACACAGTTCACTGTATTTGAAAACTAGAACTGCCATCAGTACTGATGTAAAGTATTGAGAGGATCCAAAATAACTTTGTACACCTAAAGTCAATGTCCAAAATAATCCAGTGGTCAAGGTATAGGTAATATTTGTGTTGATACAATAGATTAAAAATAGAACCAAACAACAGAATATACCCTGAGAGACGAAAATGTAGTTCAAAATATGAAATATTAGATTACACCATCTTTCGAATTTTTCTTCAGCACTCATACCAATCAAACTTCGAGATGAATTTCTCACAGTAGTAGGTTCAAATATTCGGAGCCAAATGATCATTCGTTTATCGTTTTCAAAATAAATCATTGTGAATAGAAAGCTTAAAACTATGGTCACGAATATGAGTACCGATGAACATATCAATTCATTGGCTTGTGGATAGAAATAGAATGGATTTCCGAGTATTGAATTGACTTTTTCATCGTGTAAAAAACTAAATGTCAAAAAGCGTAGCCAATTGGCTATAATTAAAATAAGAGCTATTAACGGGATATTGCTTGATTTTCTTCTTGGTGTAAAAGAATCTTCAGAATGATCCACATGAATAGGGACTCCCCACCATGAGAAATATTTATCAATAGATGAAATGGACTGAAATTTATATGATTGAGAGTATTCTCGTGAGAAAACCCCCAAAAAACTCATTGATACAGTTGGAACTGACCGAATTAGAGGGAAAATATAAAATAATGCTCACATTATGAATCGAATGTAGTGAAAAATTGAAATACCCTGAATACAAGTGCATTTATATCCCAAGAGAAAAGAATAATTCATTGGCAAGTCAAGTCATATGAATGCAAATATCGTTCATTTATGGAATCATCATGAAAATATTGATTATAATCTCGATGCGGAGACAAAATTCGTCCCTAGAATTCAGTTTATTAAAGAGTCAAAACCCTTTTCCCTTGAATCACGAACATACATGTATATAGTCATATATTACATGTTTTGTCAGAATATTCTATGCATAAAGTATGAGGATCTAGTGACACATCAACTTTCCTCATGTAAAATCATGTGCGGGTTGCTTTTACGTTCTTTTTGAAGTCACTTGGAGGAAGATTATTTGGCATATAATGAATCGTTATTGAGATTTTTGCTCCACTCTATTAGAAAAAATCAATAAATCAAATCATGTGTATTTTTCCCACGAAATGAAAGTAAGAACATTCAAAAACTAACTGAGCCATTTAACATGTGTTGATCAATCAATTGATTGAAGAAAATTGATCGACAGTCTGATGCTGTAAGAAATTTTGCCAATACTTCCTCCACACATAATGTGGCCTCCTGTAAATCTTTATCCGTACAATTTGTACAAGCATCATGAAAATTCGAGCAAAGAGTGACCAATTCTGGCCTGTGCGATGAACTTCAAACAAACTAATTCGTTTAATCCAAATAAATTAGTTTTAGATGCCAGAAACAAAGCTTTTTCCTATGGTCCACAGCCGGATGCTCAAATTTTGAGGAATATAACCATTAGAACAAATTCATCGGAAATAACTGCCATTGTTGGTCCAAGTGGATGTAAAAAACAACTCTAATCAACATTATTCTATTGCCAGCAAACAAAGATGAAGTGACATTATTCGGCAAGAATATTGGTGAAAAATGTGTTGGTATTCCAGGGCCTAATGTTGGCTATATGCCTCAAGATGAAGCTCTTCCTCGTGATCTTAATGTTCGACAGAGTCTATTCTTCTTCGGTTTACTGTACAAAATGACCATCAAAGACATTCGAACCAAAAACCCGTATTTTTGAAACAAGTTGGTCTGTCCGAATGCGGCTACAAATATATGAATCAATTAAGTGGTGGTATGAGAGGTCGAGTTTCACTAGTAATTGCTCTACTTCATTCTCCACCATTAATGATCCTGGATGAGCCAACAGTGGGTTGTGATCCAACACTTCGATCGGGAATATGGCAACTTCTGGTCAAAATTGCCAAAGAAAAGGGTTCAAGTATCTTGATAACGACCCATTACATTTAAGAATGCCGTTTGGTCTTTTGCTTGGACAGTGGATAGCCACATCTTTGGTTAGTGAAATTTTTATTCTAGTTACTGGTCTATCAATGCAGTACACTGTTGCTGGAGTATCTGGAACTTGTATAACTATCGAATCTCAACCATATTACTTGTCAGCTGTCTCTGGCCTTTTACCAAACACTAAACCTCTGGAAGCCCTCAGAACTATCAAATCCAACAATTTATCAGGAATACATGATTAATGCCTTCTATTTGATTGTGCTCACGTATGCATCTATAACTTTTCTGGAAATTCGACTAGGTTTAATTTGAGATCAAATAGGAAAATTAATTAATTACTGAGATCTTAGTTTAAAGTGTTCGTCAGTGAACGTATCTATGAATCGTGAATTATACATGTAAATGCTTCTATTAAATTCAATCTCTATTGATTATCATTATTCGAGAGTCTTCCAAAAATTGATAGAATGCTTTTTCATTTACATAAAATCAATTGAAGCAATTCTCCATCAATAATGTCGTAATTAATTAATTAGAACAATATGAAAATATGGAAAAGTTTACACTTTTTTGGCAGCACTGTTTATGGGAGCATAATGTTAAATAGTTCCAGCAAAGTTTCCCTTTATATTATTCTCCATATAAAGTTATCTTTTTCGAGTTGTGAGAAGTGCGATCCTTCGTGGATTTTCGTTCTCAAAATTGTTAATTATCGAAGGTTTTGCTGTATCTTTGTTTTATTTTTTACTCTTCTCTCTCATCACTTTATCCATTTTGCAGAAACATGTACACAACTGAAATAATCAGATCATTCTCACTTGATGGGATTCTTTCCATTTTGTCCATGCTTCCGCAACCAAAATTTTGCGAAATGAAATCTGAGATAGATTAAAAGATTTGAAATTTTTCTACTGCTGAACAGATTGTATCCGCTAAAAGCTATTGATTTTCCCGGTAATTCTGATGTTGTTTATTTTACCTCACATGCTAAGGATGCAATGAATGAATGAATGAATTGTGAATTATCGTCCCTCTCTCTTTGAAACAATCCTCGTTACAGCAAATGGGCGCTTATGAGAACAATCTAGAGTTTTGAGAGGCATTCCATACAAGATTCAGATAAACCTCTACGAGAACTCATTGTTATGTGCTGATGGAGTGATAGAAAAATTTTAAAATTCTTTGCAAGCAGATTTTGCCGATTTAATTGTTGGCGGACGATTTTCGATTTTGGACTAGTTCAAGAAGAGATCAGATTTGCTCTGAATCCTGAATTGATTGTCTCACGTGTTTTCGCCGAGAATATAACTGATAATGAGGTAGTTATAATGAATGGAACAGAACAATTCCAATGGGAAGGGGTAGATGCTCTCGAGGATGCTGGGGAGGAGAGGCAGTGGCCGATTGAAGGCATGGGTTTAAATTCAACTTGCTCATAGCTTCATCAAGTTTATTTTGCTGGACGAAAAAAGTTTGGAATTCAAATTCGATTGATTTCTTTGAAAAATTGATAGACAAGAATGATTCGATAAAACATGTTTAGCACATCATATAGATAATTTGATCAGAAGTCTTGAAATAGTATAATAAGTATTCAAAGATGCCTCATGTAAAGAAGTAATTGAACATTCCATATTATTTTATAAATATGCATTATTGTCTTGAGAATCGACCAGTGATAAGGATTGAAAGATCAAATCAGGACGTTCTAGAGGAATACGGTGTATTCATACTCTTAGATTGGGAAAAAGAACAGAGTAGCTTTTTGAAGACACATTCAAATGAAGCTCTTGTTAGAATGATTGCGTTAGATTGTCTTAGATTTCGAGTCAATTGACAACCCGATGACTTATTTTTTGTTAGGAATTATGATATTGTTTCAATAAAAAAATCATGAATCGCGATAGCACACAACAAACTCATTGGAAAATTCTCTTCATAAACCCATAATGAATGATGATTCTTTGTTCATATTTTTGATAGAGGCACTGTACTTGACTTTCTTCTTCTTTGCTCTCAAAGAGCTTCCCGTATGTTATTCGATGAGTCATATCCGTTTTGACGAGAAAATAGCACGTAAGTATATGAGAACGATGTGAATTAAAAATTGAATGAATCAAACTTCATAGACGGACTTGCTCTAGATTCAAAAAGTTCGCACCATTGTTAGTATGCTTTGATTCGTTGGATGGCTTGGCAAGTTCACGTTCGGCAGTGATATCACTTCCTTCCAAGCTCTTTGGTTCTTCTGTGAGAGGAGATTTCATTCCTGTATTTACTTTAGCAGCTCGGTAGGGAGATAAACTTTTCTGTCTACGATAAGATTCCCATCGAGCATCATCAGATTCATGAGTTAACCATCTGATTCCAAGACGTTCCTCGAGATCACGCAGATCACACCATGTCTGATAATCCTGTTGCCATAAGGAATGAATAGAAGAGCAAATTAGAAACTTGTCTACACAAGAGAGAGAGAGAGAGAGAGAGAGAGAGAGAGAGAGAGAGAGAGAGAGAGAGAGAGAGAGAGAGAGAGA